>JANSTT010012345.1:0-23603 GCA_026745375.1 Platyura marginata | reverse complement strand
GTCTTTTATTCTTCGGAAGTGATTATTTTTTTTATTTGTATATTATATTATTGTTTTTCTTCTTTTTTTGTTTATATAATATATTTATTAATAAATGATTCCAAAAACGACAGCGATGACAGTCCGATACTGGTTGATTAATTTTAAGGTTTAATTATTTCTTAATAATTTTTATTTTATTTTTAATTTTTTTTTTTTTAATTATTTTTTTTTTGTTGTGTAATTTATTAAAAAAAAAAAATTAAAAGAAAAACTATTGCCAATTTCAACGACGTCCATAATTGGAAGTACCGCCGCCGCCACCACCACCACCACCACCGCCAGATGGTGTATTTTGCGAACAATTACCACCGCGTGACATTCCCGGTGCACCTCGATTATCGTTACGATTGAATGGAACACGTCCACTTGGTGGTGGACCATTTCTTGGCGGTCCACTACCCGGTGGACCGCTACGCATCAAACCACCAGAACTAGGGCCACGATTTAAACCACTGCCAGGTCCGCCAATTCTTGGTCCACCATTACCACCGCCGCCGCTACCACTACCATTATTACCACTTAAACCCATTGGTATATTACGATTTAAGCCATTGCCAGTTTCATTGGTTCGCATTCGGGTTTTCTTCTCTTCGACATTTAGTTTTTGGCCATCCGGAGAGTTTTCGGGGAAATAGAAAGGCTGCAACAATAACAACAACAACAAAATTGGTTTATCATTTTGTAATTGGTCATTCGGTCTTTTTGGTTTAACTGGACATTAACATAAATTATTTGGCCCTCCACTAGCATTCTAGAGCCTTTCTAAAGGTTTGGATTTAAAAAAAAAGGGGGAGGATTAAATTCAAAATTCCAGCTGATGTTTATTCTGGCAACTCATCGTTAAAAAAGAAAATGAGACCCTTTAGAAAACTTTAGACCCCCTTCGTAACCCTAGAAACTAGGTGGGTTTTTATTGGCTAACTTCACAACTCCTCGTTATATCTGCCGGTTTGCTGTCAACGTCGAGTTTTTTTTAACTCGGACGGGGGGGGGGTTTAAAAGAGGAGGGCGTTGACCTTCCGCTCAACCCTCTTTCGGACGACTTATTACATCATTTCAGGTGAAAACTGCCAAACTCTACAAATTCTCATATTTTAGATGTTTTTTTTTCTAACATTTGGAATGAATCGTCAAATTTCAGCAATTATTCTCTGAAATGATGCCCTAGACCTAGTTTTTAAGTGGAATTCGAACCACCCAAGCTCAATCTCCGTATGAGAGAAAAATATTTTCACTCTTAGCGAGCAATCGAACCTGCGACAACAGAATTAAAACGAAGCCTAATAAGGGAACCCAGTTCTAAAAAAAAATCAATATTTCAAAATGGCCGCCGGCCCTACAAACGAACGAGACACAAACAAACTCACCATATTCGCTAGACATGTTTGAACCGATTCGGGATCATCATATGTTATAAAACCATAATTCGGTGGTGCTCGGATACCGGGTGTTTTCGGTCCAGATTTCGAATGAATTCTCAAATCGACTACGGTTCCAAATTTACTGAAAATTATTTTTAATTCATCCTCTGTTGCATGATGTGGTACATTGCCAAGGAACAGCTGGTGGTTATCTCCAAATTGATTTGCATTGCTGGATCTTCTTTCTACTGAAAAATGACAACAACAACAACAAAATTACAATAAAATTCTCGTAAAATTACGCCCAGAAAAAAAAATTAAAATTAAAATTTTTTTTTACCTCTCATTGGTGGCTTTGAGGCTAGTGATCTCTGTGGCAAAGCACCTGTAGGCGTTGTGTCCGAACGCAAATCTTGAGTTCTGGAGGCAAACGATGATGATGACGATGACATATTCGAACGTATATTTCCTGTATTTATTGTCGTTGGTGTTGTTGACATGGCCGATGCGAAACTAATGCCACTGCTTACTTCAGATTTAAAAAGATTGGCATAGGTTTTAGGTTCCAGTGGAGTATTTTTTGGGGCTACTACTAAAACTAAAAAGTTTGATTATGTTAAAAAGGATTAGAAGACAGACACACACACAACTGTCACACACTTACTTTCATCACGGATTGGTTTGATATCTTCAATTGGTGATGGTTCCTCAGTAGGCTGTTCCTGCTCAATTGGTAAAATTGCTTCAGTTTGAGTGATCTCATTTTCATTTATTAAAATTGGTTGAACGCTGGTCTCTGTCGTCGCTTCGATTGGTGATGGAACAGTGGCATTAATCGAAATTGGTTCAGAAATTGGTTGCGGTTGCTGTGGTTGTTGTTGTTGCTGTTGCTGCTGTGGTGGTGTTGACTGTTGCTGTGGTGGTTGTGGTGGTTGCTGTTGCGGGAGCTGTTGTTGTTGTTGTTGTTGCGGGGCACTTGGAGTCGGCATATTCGGTGTTGCAATGACTTGTAGCAAATCGTCATGTACAACACCATTCATTTGTGGTGGCTGTGGAAATGCTTGTATTCCAACATTCTGACCAGCAGGTGCCACACCCAATGGATAGTATATTTGCTGTGGTTGTTGTGCCAATTGACCTGTTTGACTGTTCTCGACAACAACAATTTCCGGTTCTTGTTCTTCATCATTTTCAGATCTGCTCTCATCGTCAGCCTCATCGTCCGAATACAAATCCTGATAACGAAATATATCGTTGTGGACATAGTACTTTTTGGGCGATTGTGCCGCCAGCACAAACGTTTGGGTAAAACGGCGCATCGGTTGTCCATCATTCGATAGTTCACCAGTAACCTGAACCACAACCCCATTACCCAATGTAGATTGAGCATCTACTTGGCTGATTTTCGCATGACAGTCTCGAAAATTTAATTGCTGAATTTTATTGTAAATTTGCTTTTGTCCAACAACCAATGGAGCCTCTCGATTATGGGGCTCTAAGCCGCCATGTACAAAGCTCGAATGATTGTTGTAGAAACGATGCAAATGATCCGGGGCCTTATTCAACAATGTATAGTATTGGCGGACAAACTCTCGGCCAACAGATTGTGGGGAAGGTGTTGCATCCATGACCATTTCCTACGGTGTTACAGTGTGTTTGTATTCGCCCTGAAATTGAATTATGAAATATTCACAATTTATTTTTATTTGCTTCAATGTAAACTTTTGGATCGCAATCACTACTACTACAAGAGAGAATGTGGTCTTCTTTCGATTAGAGGTCATTGTGGGGCGTATTAAAGCATCAACGCATATTTTACATGGCGTAATTGTTGTTTTGTCTGAAATAGAACTGAATTTCTACCATATGGCAGTTCAGGTAGATCACTTGCGACTGAATACGTTCCCTCCACCCCTGGCTGCGATCTGATTGGAATGTGATGAAGAAAAACTTAACACGTAGATTTTCTTTGTCTTTATATTTATATTGTCTCTGTATAGAACAGATGCAACAGTCTTGTAGGTGTCGAATCTTCAACAACAACAACAAAGTAACATTTCGTTTAATTGGAATTATTGAAAGAAGAAAAATTGTCCTGGGGTCCCTAATTTATTTATGTCTCTTTTGATCAAAGAAAAAAAAAATGAAAATAAAAAACGACACTAATCATTATTGGATATCAGTTATACTACCAATTATCGCATACACTATCTGAATAAATATTTAACATTCTAGATAACGAGAAAAAAATGTCTCTTCTTCGTACGTCTCTTTGCTTTTATGCAAATTATGTACACATTTTGTGGCCAATACGAAAAATTCAACAAAAAAAAAGATAAAAACGATTCAATAATCATCGCTAAACTTTGTCAGACAATGGAACTTTTCTTTTTTAATTTAATTTCCTCCACAAAAACGACATGATCGATTTTCAAGTCTACTTGGTAATTTGATTTTTCTTGTTGCAATTTTTTTTTTTTTCTTTTACCCAATCAGAATCAGCACGTCGCAATTTTTATTGTTCCTTGTCGTGAAAATTGGAATAAAAAAAAAAAAAAAAAGTTGAAAAATTAGAAAAAAAATAAAATCACAAAATAAAAAATTTCACAGCCAAAAAAAAACAATTACAAACATCAAACTACAAATTGTCTATCGATCGGCAGTCTCATGGAAAAAGTAGAAAATTGAAAAAAATCTACAACGAAAATAAAATAATAAAAAAAAAAAGCATGGCCCGTACAAAAATTTCATGGCGTCTTTGTGAGAGCGCTGTGCTGCCACTTTGACGGGCGTCCCGTTTGCAATGAAATTTATTGTGACAAATGCTTGGAAAAATTTGTTTTTTTAACACTTCGCCAAATTCACACCGAACTTAATTAATTAAATATCAATTTGTTTAATGTAAAAAATTAATTTATCCAAACAAAACAGCCCGAAAATGCGGTTCAGACAGATTCCCCCATTTTAAGGTTAAAAATGGCATCGTTGCCGCATAAGTTTCTATATTTACCTGGATATTTTTTTCGTCGTTGACTGTTGCAAATGTTTTATCAATGTACACTTAATTTAAGTTTATAATAATTATTGATTACAATATAGAAATGATTTATGGAATTATTGCTATTTTAACAAAAGGAAAATGCGAAAAACTGCAGTGTGTTGAGGAGAACAGCTCCAGACGTAATTTTTTACGTACTAAAAATGTTTAAATTGAAAAAAATGAAAAAAAAAACCGAAAAAAATATTTTTTAGTTTCTCTAACCCTGGATTTGGCTCGCAAGTAGGTGAACAAACTCTGTTTTTCATTATTTAATCCCAAAAAAACCACATGACCTAAGAAAATATCCTTTTTTTTGGGACTTGTTTGTTCAAAGTTTCCAACCAATTTTGACATTTATTGGTCCCGCCTACAAAAGGTTTCCCGTTCTAATTTAAATGCGCAATAGATGTCTACGCTGAATATATAGATGGCTCTCAACAATAGAGAAATATGAATTATTCGAAAATTTTCGTTTGGAAATTATTCCCTAGTTCCTCATAGAAGAAATAATTTCAGCTACAGATTCTTATACAGTGAAAAAGATACATTTCCATTTGTAGATATTAATAGTTTACAAAATTTTCTAAGGTGCATTTCCCTTTTACCGTCATTTAGGAAACAAACTATTGTCGACGCTCGACTACATGGAAAATAATATATCTCTAGGATTGATGCTAAAATATAGATTTTATCTACGTACGGCGATGAGATCGATAACCCCTACCAAATACCTGACATCAACCCCATAGAGCATTTGTGGCAAGAGCTCAAACAACGGATGGTGGATGTTCAGGTAACAGAACTACACTCAACGCTATATTACTTAGGGAATAGAACATTATTGGATCAGAAATTACCCGAAAATTAGTAGAGTCAGTGTCTAGTCGATGGGGTAAGGGGTGTACGCTCAATAATGTGACTAACTGTATGTAAGAATCGATAACCGGTTCTTCCTATTTGCAAAGGGTGATGATATAAATGTGTCTGTGGAGTGGAGGAACATATAGGTTCCATTTTGGGAACCGGGGTTTTAACGTAAGAATCGAACTGGAACCCAAAAATATTTCTAGAGGTTTCACATGTTCTGTTGTTGGTTCTGGATGTTGTACATATATGGGTAATTTTAGACGGATAGACCAAGCAGAAGATGCAATTTAGAATTTAAAATTTGAATGTGGGATGTCAAATTGGGTTTCGTATTTGTCACCAAGTATTTGTCAATTAAGTATTTCGTATTTCGGTGGCTTTCAGGGGGTTAACTTCTATGAGAATCTTGAGCGGTTTTAAAGTCGTAAAAAGTGGGGGAACCTCAATGCAACAATAAATTATTCTCTAAAAATGTTAATTACGGTAATAAATCCAGTTTTAATTTTAATTATTAATAAATTAATTTTTTTTTTGTTTAAATATCACGAGGCAGTATTTATTGTAAAAAAATAATTTATTTCAATTCTGTTGCGCTCTTTTCTCTCCACAGACCAAACAAACATTTACAAACAAACATTTGGACATTTTACTTTTACTTGACCTGAAAATTTAAAATTAAAAGAAAACAAAAACCATTTTTAAGAGAAAAATTATCTTACCACTATCAGACTTGAGCCATTCATCGGAACCATCGCAGCAATCACAAATGCCATCATTTATGCGACTATTTGGAATTGATTTTTCGAAATGTCTGGAAAAGAAAATGAAAATAACTATTTAATATGTAAGAGTATGATGGTGAAGATGAAGGGTCAGAATGAAGTAGGTGTAAACATTAATTTGGCCAAAATCCCTGTTCACGGTATTAACCTGTTATTCATTGGAATACAGCCCGTCGCCACGGCATTAAACGGATGGCAATATGCAAATGAATGTGAAGTAGAGATATTGAATATCCTTAATTAAGAAGGATCATTGTAAGTTAGTTACTTCTTGTTGCTCGACCTGTGCGGTTCGTAAGCATTTCGGTCTAATGCATGAAGGGCGTGACCGCCAAGAATATTGTGTCGGTCTGTATTAAGAGATACGTCCTATATAGGTGACAGGTTTAGGAATATTTGTATCGATGTCCAGTAAATATATCTAAAGTCTGCTAAAATGCTCAAAACATCTGCTCCTAAACATTCGGCGATGGCGCCGACCTGTTTTACATCAAAAGGAAGCGAATTTTAGAGTTGCGTGAGCAATGGTGGACCTGGGTCAGATGCAGCGTGAATTTTATGAGAGAGAAAAGGTAATCCAGGAGTTTATTGTTAATAGTTAGATTGGGACTTCAAAGAGCTTTAAACTCTTCCGCAGACCAGATCAATATGATCATTCTAGGTTAGAGTATTGTTTATTGCAGCACCCAACACAAAGAAAGCCGGCAATGCAGCAATCTATTCAAATTGCACCTGTGAATCCCATTGGCAAGTTGTCAATTGACGAACTGAAATATATTAACGTCCAAATATCAAGCGTAAAAATGAAACTTACACCTAAGTATGACACTAATTGACATATTATTAAGGAACAGAGAGAAAAGCAAAGGCTCTCAACGCGGATAGATATGAAGAAATAATAAAACTGACAGAATTGCCACATTACTCGTCTTTGGGATTGGTATGACAATAGAGGTTTCCTATTTTTTCCAATAAAAGACAGGGAACTCTGCTGAGCAATTGTTGGGCGACTAAGAAGACAAGAAATGAAGTACAGATTGATTTCCTCGATCCAAAATATTAATGTTCCCTGACTGAACTGAGAATAGGACAAAACCAAGTTGCCCACGCCTATTCCACAGCTGTTTACCGCGTAAGAAAAACTCCAGATAGTTTCGTCAGATTGGACGATAATGCATGTCTATGTCTAGTGCTCATAGCAGAGCGTAAAATAAGCTGTTTTTCAATCGAAAATCGGTAGTTGCAATTTCATTTCGGTAGTACATAACTCCAGACATAACTCCAGAAAATGAAGTCACCAGGCGTCAACCAGTGTTCCGAGGAATATTCTCAGAAGCGCGTTTCAGCAAGAAAGATGAGGACGACTTTGATGGCGATGAGAACGAAGATTCTGGAAATACCATTTTTGAATTTTGATTTTCAAGTTCATGATATCATTTTTTCCATTGAATTTTAAATTATTTTGATAAATAAAGGTTTTCCATCACACATTTCCAAAAAAAACAGAAACTGAACATTCCATGAAAAGTTTGACTTTGAAATAAATAAAGTGTTTTTTGAGAATAAATTTTTTTCGGTAGTTGCAAATTCATTTTCGGTAGTTGATACAAATCCTTATTTTACGCTCTGGCTCATAGGTCTAGCAAATGATTTACCATCTGATCAAATCAGGCAAGACTTTAACCTATTCTAAAAGGCTGTCACTATTAACAGAATCAGCGCTTGTAGTGTGCAAGATTTAATTCTAAACTTGGTTCTCTTTGGAACAGTCAACATAAATGTAGAGGATTTTGTTCTCAAATATTCTAGGACGCTCTCACATACGATTAATGATTGATCGTCGGTTAGTATATCTCTGTGGACCAATATCCTTTAAAAGAAATTAATCGAAATACTTACACTTTTTGAAAATGACAATAGAACACTCCATGTGGACAGGCATTTGTTCCCGGCTCATCGCTGCCATCATCTAAGCAATCACAGTAATCATCATTAACTCGATCGAATGGAATTTCTTGACGTGACTTTATACAGAAAAATGTTCCAAATGTGCTTGGCTTATATAAATCTAAGTCTTTTAATCGAATTCCTCTAAAAAAAAACAAAAGAATTTACCTTAGTATTATAGTAAATCAATAAATATTTGGAAGGGGAGCGGGGGGGTGGTGATGTTGCACTTACCTTACTCTACTATGATTTGAATTGACTATGGTTCGATTTTGTTTTTTAACAATTAAAATTGGCAATTCTGTTGTTACTTTAATATGCGGTGATGTTGACATTTGTAATTGATTCATATAAAATATTTGATATGTGAAAAATATGACACCCATAATAACTACCCCGAGAAGGCCCACTTTAAGTTTTTGTTTGTAAAATGGTTTTGGGTAGAGACTTTCTTTTTTGATCCATGTTTTTCTCATTTTGTCGGTATATATATATTTTGTCAATTCGTCAAACTTTGGTTATTTTCCATAAAAAACAACTAGGCAAACATAAACGAAAATTATATTTGCATCGCCCTCGTTTGGCACGCGTATTATCAAAAATGTTTGTTTTTAAGCACTTTGCATAATTTAGGTGATGTTTAGTATTTGGGTCCCTGATATAAAACAATTAGGTACTTCTGCCGAATTCAATTACTCAATACTAACAGGGAATAACTAGGATTAATTACGGATTTACGGATAACAATTTTTAGCAATTTTGTGATAAAAAAACATGAAAAATAAAACGTTTTTCTTGCTCTAACATACTAATTTCTAAATTTGTATATGTCCTTCTCTAAATGTTACAGACGTCGATGTTTAATGTGAACAAAAAAGTCGAGTCTTCAAGTTATAAATTCATCACGAAAAATGCGTTCTTGAAGTTTGAAGATTTTTTAAAAATCGAGTTTTAACTTTAGAACCAAAAAATTTAGTGCACAATAAAGGTACATTCTTCTTATTTCCAGGTATTCCAGGTATATGATAAGTTTTTGTGTTTTTTTCATTTAGGTTAAATTCATTTTCGGCATACACTACAAATGTCACATCTATTTTTTGTGCTCACCTTGTGGTTGTCTCATTTTCGGCGGGGACTGAAAATTGGAACATTCGCATCGAAAAATCGTATTTGTTATGCTGTTTTTTTCCTTTGCGAATATGTCGCGGTTGCCGCTTTTGGGTATGTTTGATATTTTGCTATTAACTTAGGTTTGCTAGACCACATACCACTCTATTGTAGAATTTGACACTAAATAGTAGTGATCACTCGTTAAAGTAATGCAACAATCTATAAATATTTACTACTAGAATTGCTGTAAAAATTCTGTTTTGAATAATAGAAATAATTGACTATAGATTTGCAATTGCGAACAATGTTCACGTAATCATATACTTTAATTTCAATAGGCTGTATTATTTATATATCTATTATATAAATTCGTACCGTCCCGGTGGTGATTAATGGAATTAACTTCCTTATTTCGCATAACTTTGCAGAAATTTTGTATAGACCGATCATTAATAAATATTATAGAAAGTACATATTATTAGTGACAGAAAGCGAATTACACCTTAAAATTTAGTACATTTTTGCTTATAAATCTATCTAGCGTTCTGTCTCTATTACATTCTTCTGGCAATAAAGTTAAAATGGCGTCAGTGAGTGATGATGAAATTAGTCCTTTACAAGAAACACGTAAGTCTTTAATTTTTGTCATTAAATTACGATTAAAATATAATTTGAACATTGGTCTACGAAAATTTCTATAATTGATAATTGGGGTGTTGTTAGTTTCGATAGAAATCGTCATCAAAACTTTTTGGATCAAGCCGCCATTTGCGTCTGTTTGAAGTGGCGTGTAAATTTTGAAAATCAATATTTTTTTTTTGTTTTCAGCAGGACGAAAGACGCGCTCTAGCAGAAAACAAGCTACTATTGTGCCTCCGACTCCAACTAGGAATACTCGCCGATCGGCTAGGAAGAAATCGGAAATTGAACAGGTTCGTTGAATGATGTTAAGTAATCGCGTTTTTTTTTTTTTTTTTTTTGTTTTTCTGTTTGGGGGTTAGCTTGTTACGGTCCCATAGAAGCATATGGCATTTTAATATTTATTTGTAGAAAATTTCTTTAATTTTTTTCAAAAGTTCGCAAAAATACTTTGCCTTGAAGCACTTTGGCATGAATTTTTTTTTTGGGAAGTTTTTGATTTTGGCTTTGGAATGCCATGCAGAGGTTAAGGGAATTGAGCATAAACCGTGTAAATGGAGATGTACAGAGGTTTATGGTAAGAAAATTGGACGAAAAAGAACAAAGCTTCGTTGTCACAACTTTGGGTCTGGAGATTGGTTACGTTTGTACGAAAAATATAACCAAGGCTGATGGAATGTTTAAGGATTATGTTTTTAAGTTAAAATATTTACGTTTAATGATGAAAGCAATTGCAAGATTAAGTTAATGTGGCGTTGTTCCATTAACTACTGAACTATACATGTAGTTATCGCAAGGGCCAACTGATTTTGTTCCATTAATAGTTAATATAACATTTTACGTTGTCTCTTTCGATTATTTATACAAAAAAAAAATATATCTTGCAGGAACTTGTCATTGAACAAGAAGTTCCTGAAAAACTAGAAAAAGAAAGCGAATTGAATTCAAGTAATGGTCCAACAATTTTCCATCAAGAAGAGATCTTGGAGTCTGAGTTAATACCGACAAACATTGAAACATCCGATCAAATTGTGCAAGACGAAAAAAGTTCATCATTTCCGTTTGGCGATAATGTCCAGTCAGATTTAACCGCCCTGTATGATCAATCGTCATCTGGTGCCGTTTTGGAGAACGTACCACAAACCGATTCAATTGATAATCTTCTTGCCAATTTGGCTGAAGATAATGCCAATAGTCTTCCATCGGGCGGTGATGAAAGTGAATTTTCTGTAGTGCCGGATGAAACAAAATTGCAAAAAACCACTGAGGACGAGACAAAAGACGACGAAGACGATAAAACAATGATTCCCGAACCAATGGACCAAACGGAAACGGAAGATGTCAATAAGAGTGATGGAGATGTAGCAATTGCTGAAGATTTACAAAATGGTGAAAATAGTCAAGATACTCGGGTAGATATTGATGCCGAAATGGTATCGGAAGATGAATTGCCAGCGCCGTCACAAGAAAAAGTCGACGATGCCGAAGAAGTATCAGATGAAGAGTTGCCCGGACCAAAATTGGCCGAGCTACCAGCCGATACAGAAGTCGTATCCGAAGATGAACTACCATCGTCGACTAAAGTGAAACGAAAAGTTGATGAGGGATATGATCCGGGCAGTCCAACAGAGAGTTCGGAAATACCGGAGAAAAAAATTAAATCTGAAGAGAAAGGTAAGGAAAAAATATATTTGCGAAATTTTGACATTTTTGTCATTTCAACCCAATTTTTTGATTTATTTTAGATGTCGTCGATGAAGATAAAGAAAATAAAAAAGACAAAGAGAAAAAAGAGGATAAAGAAAAGGAAAAGAAGCCTTTGCCCGATTTGGATAAATATTGGAAAGCAGTGAATGATGATCCAACTGATTTCACCGGTTGGACGTATTTGTTGCAGTATGTTGATCAGGAGGTAAGAAAATAATTTTTTTTTTCCTTATTCTGTCTATTCTATTTCGGAGTTCCACAAGGTTTCAATGTTCAGCCTTCGAATTGACATTTGAGTTTGCTCATCGATTTTCTCAATTCCTTTACTTTTTCCTGTATTTTCGGCTTTTGTTTCCACAGTCTTGTTTTCACTTTTCTTTTTCCACGCTTTGGACATTTTTAATCGTAAAATCAAAAAAATTTGGTAGTAAGTATCGTTCGCTCGGTTGTATACACGCTAACTTTCGAACGCGTTGAGCTAGCGACTTGAACATTTGACTATGGTGTTTTTTTTTGTAAACAAGCTGCTTGGTACTGCAAATGGGCAAAATTAACCCACTCCTTCGAACCCCTCCCATACAAATTTTTTGAAGGACGTACTTTTTATTGTTTAGTTTTTTCGATTTTTCGCACACTAAAAAACTAAATTTCGATAAAATGACATACAAAAAACTTTTTATTTGTTTCTCAAAAAATTGGGGCCTTCATTTTTGATCCTACGTTAATCTTGTTGGATCCCCATCCAAAATACATATATATATATATATATATATCTATATAAGTACATATATTAGCGTAATTACATCTTTTTAAAGTTGTAGAGATTATTGAGAAAAGGTTAGAAAAATGGATGGGAAGGGTAGTTTAGCGTGGAAGAGCCGTGTAGCTTTACTTAGCAGCCTTTTTTTGTTTGAATTTTGGTCAATTCTGTAATATCGTCCATTGCTGAGGTCTGTTTCATCCGAAAACTTCTCTCAATCATTTTCTTGTCATTTCGTTATGTTCCTCACATTTTTGAACCAGCCATTACACACTTCCAGGCACTAATGGTACGAGCACACGGTACAGCAAACTAGCGCTATAGCAAAATAGCAGAGCTGTACACATGAGGGCTTGTTATAGTCAACTATACGCAAAATTATCGTATAGAGTCTAGATCTAGACGAACTATAGGCTATACAGAAATATTACTGTACAGTGGACCACACACGGGTACTCAAAACTAGCCTATATTTTGCTTAAATTAAATTTAAATGACCTAAAAACGTCAAAAACAATTAACTATCCATTATCAGCTATTCATGTTGGTATAGCTGCAAGTTATCGTATAGTCTATAGAAACAGTGTTCACACAGTGCTAGTTTCCTATTATCGTATACACTCACCTGTTTTTCTGCGGTGGAAAGGGACTGCATAAAAGAAAGCGCATAAAAAAAAATCGCACTAAACTTTACGAGTAGCTATAAAAAATAGTTTTTGCAACACAATTAAAAATTATTTTTTTTATGTGGAGAATAGGGACCGCATAAAAAAAGTCTCACGTAGAAATAACTTTAAAAAAATTGACGAAATAACTAGGAATTGCTTTTTTAAACGAAATAAAGACACGAGGCTTGTTAGCTACTTGGAATCTAGCCAAACCTTTTGGAATCTGATTAGAAAACACTCATGCGAACATTTTTTAATATTCTATTTACATATCTACTTTACACATGTATAACCATTATACTTCGTAGTCAGAGTCTGGCAATACGCGAACTTTCTTGCGATAATCTGGTTCAAAATCGCTTTCGTCACTTGAAGAGAATACCTCCGCATTCGTTTAGAGTTGACTTTTTTTCAGTTACCATGTAGTCGGTGATCAGTTTTTGCTACGACTGTTGTTTCACTAGACGCTTGTATATGTCTCGGTAGCCAGATATACAAGATTGAAGCTCGTTTTGGAATTTTGAAGTTCTTTCAGAATCGGCATCGATTGCAAGAAAAGGAGATTCAATAAATGAGATTCAAATAATGAGATTTAATAAATGAATTTGGCTGGTTTTATTTTGTGGATTTTTTTTGCGCTTTGTGGAACAGAAATATAATGGAGCACATACGAGTAAGAGCAGCATAGAGCACAATTTGGTTTTTTGGTTTTTAGGATTTTGGTGTAGTATGGAGATGGGCCATTATGTTCCAATTTGATTGAAATTTTCATATACCGCACAAAAAAAATCGCACAAAAAAAGACCGCACAAAAACAGGTTTGAGTGTAATTGTAAAAACTAGCGTTTAGTTCAGCTATCCGTATAATGTTCGACTATACGAGATGATCAGTTAACTATAATCTAGCTATATCCTAGTTTGCTATACCGTGTCTTCTCAAAATACTAAGGATCTGTACAATTTTGTGACTCTTCTCCTTTCTCTATGAATAAATTTGTCGTTACCATTTTTGGACATTTTTTTTTTGTTTTTTGTTTGCACAGAACGACATTGAAGCGGCTCGTGAAGCATACGATGCATTTTTGGCACACTATCCCTATTGCTATGGCTATTGGCGAAAATATGCTGACTATGAAAAGCGCAAAGGCAACAAAAAGAAATGCGAAGAGGTAAGTTTTTATTTTCTCTTTACTCTCTCATAGCTATAATAAAGTACGCTACCATCCAATACATAAAATTATATTTTTTTTTGTTGATATTACATTTAATTATTGTTGAAAAAAAAAAAATAATTAATAATAATAATAATAATAATTAACAAAAAAATATCAAATAATACCGTTTGAGTAATAGATCAATCCTTTGAAAATACAATTCTAATCCCTACAGCTTACGCTCGGGGGCACTGTTTGCTGTAATTCTGCACACGAGCGCCTAGATAATATACATGTTATATTATTTATACATATTATTATGAATTATATAATAAATCAATATTTGTTATATATTTTGCAATGCAATGTGGAAGTTATAATTACTATGAAAGGAGTTTTTTGGTTTTTATCGAAATTCTTGCTATATAATTTTGATGAATCTGAGGTGCATCGATTTTTGTCAGACAATTGTGGATGAATCAATAACTAAAGTCACAGGAGATTTTGTTGGAAAATAATCTCCATTTCGATTGCGAAGCTCTTTCTCATCCTTCCACCCTTTAATCGACAAGATAGAAATAGCAGGTTTTTTTATTGTGAGAATTTTAGTTTTTGGGGTAATTTTGATACGACAAACACGAATCCGAAGTCCGTTTGTCGATATTTTTTATTGGTTTTGCCGCCAGGTACAAAAGGTGGAAGACCGCCTGTAGCCGGAATTAAGAAATAAATGGGTTTGAGTGACAACCGTCTATAGATGGTCTTGTCAATTAAAGGGTTAAGTGTTACCAAGCCACACTAAGGAAACGGGAACATTTGCAATTGGCATTTAAGGACGGCAAATCTTCCTAGCGGGACTATAGAATTCTGAAGTAAATTTGATTTCCGGTTCCTTGGAAATGGTGATGCAGTGTGACAATTTTTGTGATGCTGTTTGAGATTTTACATTTAATCCGAAATCAAAGGCGAATATTTGAAGCAATGGGTTGGTTGTGTAGAATTGTGAATTCGGATCATTGGATCAAGATTGGGGTAGTTGCGGTAGTTTTGTAACTGGCACAGGAAGTTACTTTACTCTAGTCTAAGAGAGCCCTTCAATCTTTATGGAAAATTTGACGTATGACGATTTTAAGCAACGTCTGACGTCTTAAGAGAAGGCTTAGGGGATGAGATCACTGTATCGTGGCGATACTACATAAGATCATTTTGATCATTGATGCGTTTGAGCATGATCGTCTGTCAGTCGCTTTCGATTGGTCTTGATCAAAAATGGGGATTTTTTTTCTTGGGGTCTGCGCGGTTTTGGGGGGTCAGTACTACTAGAGCACCACCAGCACAGCGCATGTCTGATAATAATTGATAATAAACTTAGATTCATCAGAAGTTATTGATTTGTCATATTTTATTTATTGCCACATCCTTTGATTAGCATTTATGACGAAAATATTTGCACAGCAATTACTTTTAATGAAATATTTTACATAAAACGTATTGTGATTAATTAATTTACATTATTTAAATTAAATTTATATATTTAAATAAAAATTAAAATGGAGTATTCGTCTTATGACCATTTCACTTCCGAAATGTTTGATGACAAAATGAAATTTTTTTGGTAAAAACAAAAAAAATGTTTATCAAAAAAAAATAAAAAAAATATGTCCAATGGGCCAATAAATAAAGATGGTGGACCACATGGGTGCCATTTGGAGTTGTGTCATCGTTGGATAAAATAACTTACAGTACAGTACAGTTACACATCAGCCCCAATGAAAAATGAAAGGTTCGGATCTGATAACACAGAAATGAAATATAATTTTTTTTTTTAATATTAATTTAGTTGTAATAATGAAATATTTTTTATTATACAAAAAAAAAACATGGAATTTGTGGTATCTTTGGCCTAGATGTTGTTAATGTTTTTTTTCTTCTTCTGCTTCTTTTTGTGTGTGTGTGTGTGTCCGTCCGTGTGTGGGCTCATTTCAACCACATACTCAGCATACGTAATCTCGGGTTAATCGGGTTCTTATAATAGTGAATTTGATATAAATTTTTTTTAACAGTAAGTATATTTTTATACTTTTTTTTTTTTTTTTATTTTTTTTTTTTTTTTTTTTAATATAAATGAGATATTTTGCACTTCAATCAAATACGAATAATTGTTAAGTTTTAATTTAAAAATTGCTTTTCAGTGGCTGTGGTGTAAGACATGTTGTATCGGTAAATAATTTCGTAACATCACCAAATCAAGATTTCGCCCCCAAAAACTTATAGAACAGACAAATTGTCTTTCTAATATTGTCATGTACCGGACACTGTCCTTCATTTTTGTTATTTTTCTTTTTTGAGTTTTTTTCAATCTAAAAATTGTAGAATTAAATTCGGGCACTTTGACTGTGGGTTTTGGCGGTTTGGTTTGCTCTCTAATATCCAAAGGAAGCAATTTGTTGTTGTTTTTTTTTTATTTATATATTTTGCCCAACTATTTTTTTGGAAATCCTGAACCTTTTAAGGGCCATACATTTTGAGCGTACATAATGTGTGCTTAGAAAGAGAAATTCTCTCTTATAATTAATATCAAAGATTTTTTTGGGGATAATTATGCAAATTGTATGAGGTCGGGCGGGGGTGTGTTGGTTTAGATCTAACTTATAGAATATAGAAACTAATCGGTTTTGTTATCAAATAACTACGAAAAAACCTCTTCACATGGGATTTTCCTAATTAAACTTTTGTAGAGATTTGCTTTCACATTGCTCAGGCACGAAGCGTAAAATTTTTAAAGACTGAAGTTCTAACATATGTTATAAACATTTAAAATCAAAATATTTGAAAGAATATTTCTAGCAGATAAAATAAGTCAGATGTGTCTTGAAGAATTTCATTCCATAAAGGAATCCCGGTTAAACTTTTCGACAAGTTCTCACGTAATGTGGATAAACAGATGATGGTTATGATGATTTCATTTTATTTTCTCCATCTTCTTATAAAAAAAGACTGCTAATTAAACTACGTGGCTTCCACAACGGTAATCCATTAGGTATTTGGTATGATAGGAGGTCCTATAATTGCTAACGACCATTTATAAATTTTGATTCCATTTTCTGCACTTCCAAAAATAAAAATCTGCATTTTTATTTTAAAGTAATTTTATGTGGGGAAATTCTATAAGGGTTAAGGAAAGGGTAAACAAATTTATATGGAAGATTTTGCTGATTTGCTGATACCAGCCGCCTTATGCACATACAAAAGCTACATTGAAAATTTCAAGTCTCTAGCTCAACGCAGTTTTAGGTTGTCGTGCTATCGAGCGAGCGATTCCAGACAAGAAAGATGTGACAGATCCGAAATGTAACCCAGAACTAAAGTGTAAAGCTTCCCCTTTTATATTTCATATAAGCACTCATTCCATTGTATATTAGGAGAATTTGTGCCTGGTTGGTAATTATATGTTATTTCCACACCGGCTTCGTTACGGCCATTGAGTAAATATCTGGAATGTCTAATAAATAAAATAAATATCTACAAAAGATTTTCAATGAAAGCTCTTTAGTTTCCCACCCCCCCATTCCCATCCATCATAGTTGCAAAGAACACAGCTAGTTACAAATTCCCTCTTTCGTCTATTATTTCTCTTAATATGTTAAAGGGATCAAATTCCGGGAGGAATTATCGTGTCGGATATTCGTCAACTTTCGATCCTAAGTGGTGGGTAAACCCGTCCCTATCTCTCATTCTATGGGAAAGCTTGGTTAGCTGATGGCAAATTTCTCTCGTCATATGTGTTGAAGTAAAAAATTGATGATCACCGTTTCGACATACTTGGTGTGGGAAGTGGGATTTTATTTTCGCTTAATTTAATTTTTTTTGAATCGTTAACGGATAGAATTCCATAGTTGAATTTACCCATTTTATGTATTGATTGAAATTTTAAAAATTCAATTAACCTTTTTGGCGTTGTACAGTACGATAATCGGTTTTTAAGATTAAGTGAAGATAAATTTGGTGATTTTTAGTTTAAGAAATATAACAACAGAAAAATAAACGCTGATCAATTAAGAAAAATTTTCTCGACATCATTCGCCACCCACCACAAATTCTTAGGCGAACAATGAACGTAATTGTAATAAAGTTTTTTTTTTTTTTTATAAATTCTATTCACCACAAAGGTATTTGAACGAGGACTTAAAGCAATTCCACTATCAGTCGACTTGTGGATTCACTATTTAACGCATGTTAAATTAAATAATACAGAAGATGATGAACAAATTCGATCGCAATTCGAACGGGCCCTAGCATGTTGTGGCTTAGAATTTCGTTCCGATAAACTATGGGAGGCGTACATTAAATGGGAAACCGAAGGAAAACGTATGACCAATGTTGTTGCGGTGTATGATCGTCTGTTGGGAACGCCAACGCAAGGATATAATGGACACTTTGATAGGTTTGTACCATCAATATACATTTTTTCTATATTTTTGTGTGTTTGTTATTTAAATTATTGAATTATTTTATTGTTCACATGGTTGTGGTTTAGTAGTTTTTAATGGAGGATAACTGTCTGCGTTATTGGCCAGTGGGTTAAATTAAAACGATTTCTTACTTTGCTTATTAAATTCTTGTGATCTTTGATTCTAACTTTTTAAGTACCGATATTGGTAGAATAGATCAAGGTTGTGTACTAAATGCTGACATAATTAATAACCAAAATTGTGGTAGGAAATGAACAAAATTTAGGGAGGCCATTGAAAATCTTGAGCGTTTTTTTTGTGGCTATTCTTTAAAAGAGAATTTAACTCTCTAAGGATGTGATTTTGAACCATTGTATTTTGATATTATTTTACATTTCCACTATTTTTTGCCAAATAATATTTTATAGATTTTGAACATAAAAGGGTTAACCAAAAAAAAAAAATTAAAATTCAACAAAAAGTGCATTAAGATATTTTTAAACGTTAACCCTTTCAGGTGCCTTTTGGACCATAATTGGTTAACATTAAAAAAAAAGAATATTACGAAAACATTCATAATCCTATCCAGAGAATGGTGAGTGAATCCATTCGTGTTTAAAATGTGTGGACCTTAAAGGGTTAACTTTTGCCAACAATTTTGTTTGGTAAAAATGCTAAAATGTTAAATAATATAAAAATCACATCTTTAGTAATAACAAATTTAAAAATTGTCACTTTTTAAAAAAAAAAAATTACCAAAAAACGGTCGAGATGCTCCAAGAACAATTTTTTTTCAAGTGCAGTGCCATCTCTTGTTAAAATTTGAGAAACCTCCGATTCTTATAGAATTTAGTAGTGCATAGTGCAGAAAGTTTTTTTTTTGCGGCATTGTGTCTATCTTCATGTGATAGAAATAGGATTTTCTGCTTCTATTACCTAACACAGTGATGAGCAATTTGGTACACACAGAAAGACAATAAATAAGACCCAAAAGATCTAAGGACCAAAAAATTACAATCAAAACAGACGCTACTCGAAAAATCTATGTAAAATGGATAGTTGCGAGATGGCAGCTCATTTTCTAGACAACTCTGTGACTTTTGAACGCACAAGCCAAACGATATTTGGTAGTGTTCTGTACTAGATCTAGGAACTTGGCGCAGTTAAGAATTTAAGGATTTCTCTATAGGGAATGGTATACATTAGAAGGTTACAATGCGTCCTTGAGCCTTCGTTTCTGGAGATTTCTTTTCGGCTCCTTCCACAATCCTAACCAAGAGAGTATCCGAATGCTTTCAGTGAAATAAATGCCTAAAATCCAGGGAAAAAACTAAACTAACAATTTCCTAGTACCAAAGTTGTCCATACATCTCTTGGTGGTGTAATAGTTCCAATTTCTTTTTGACTGGTTTTGAACACAAAACACAAAATTTGACTTGTTTTAAAGGGAAGTCGGAGCTATTCTACTCTTTCATCTTCTTTTATTTCGCCAACTTCCATATCGTAGAATGTTTGATGGTCACACTAATCTAAGAATGAAAATGCACATGAGGAAGACTGCCATCCGAAAAAATTCCGTTAGGACAGCTATACGGGGGCAGTAATTAAAAAAATATTTGTGTTAACACTAAAAAAAAAAAAACTCATTGGTTGGGGGCACTAATGAAGCATAAATTTTTAGTTTTCAGGAAATTGTCAACAATAATTCGACAACAGTTTTGGTATCGATTGATGAATTCAAGAAATTGCGCAGCGAAATACGTGAATCCGAAAATAAAGATGGAACGGCAGCCGAAACCGAAGATCCCAGCATTGCACCCGGTGAAGATGAACCGGACGATCATGTACGGAACGATGAAGAAACATCAGCGATAAAAGATAAAATTCTATCGATACGTCGGAAAATTCACAAAGCAACGGTAGCCGCAGTGACAGCCCGTTGGACATTTGAGGAGGGCATCAAAAGGCCATATTTCCATGTGAAACCACTTGAACGATGCCAATTGAAAAATTGGAAAGAATATTTGGATTATGAAATTGAGCAAGGTGATCGAAAGCGTATTTTGGTTTTGTTCGAGCGATGCCTAATAGCGTGTGCACTTTATGATGATTTTTGGTTGAAATTAATTCGCTATCTGGAATCCCAAAATGATCCAGAACTATTGGACAAAACCAGAGATGTGTATGAACGTGCATGTACCGTACATCATCCGGACAAACCCAGTTTGCATTTGATGTGGTCATCGTTTGAGGAGTGTCATGACAATAGTGCAAAAGCTGCCGAAATTTTAACCAGTTTAGATAAGGTCTGTCCAAATTTACTACAAATTGCGTATCGGCGAATTAATTTGGAACGTCGTCGTGGTGATTTTGAGAAATGTGTCCAATTGTACGATCACTATATATCAACGGCTAAAAACAAAAACATTAGCGGCAACCTGTCGATAAAATATGCCCGATTTTGTCATAAAATCAAGGGCAACCTCGATGAAGGCTTTGAAATTTTGAAATCGGCATTGGAAAAGGATCCGGCCAATACACGGGTGGCACTGCAATTAATTGATTTGGCATTGCAGCGTCCGCATGTCGACGAAGATGAGATTATCGGGGTGATGGATAATTTTATGGCCAGAGAAGGTATCGAAATGGATCAGAAAGTTCTGTTTGCTCAAAGAAAAGTGGAATTTTTGGAGGATTTTGGCAGTTCACCGAAATCGTTATTAGACGCTCAACGGGCCTTGCAACTTAACTTAACAAAAGCAAATGAAGCTAAGAAGAAAAAGTGAGTATAGATTTTGGAATTTGGATTTTTTTTTTTTAATATATTTCGCCACAATTTATCTCTAACTGACATTCGTTGACATTTGTCCACACCAATTATTGTTTTTAAATCCCTGTGAAGATAAAGATAGTGGGGTTTGGGTTATCCGATAATTCAAGCATTTTGAAAGTATTGGAAGGAATCCTGGAATAGTCTGATAATGATTTTTTATTCATTCAATTTGGTTTTTATCGTTCTGTTATGGAATTGTTGAATTTACTTCTTTCTAGTTTGCTTCTTCTTCCTTGTTTGCTTCTTTGTTGTTCGCTTCTTCTTCCTTGTTCCCTTCTTTTTCCTTGTTCGTTCCTTCTTCTTCTTTGTTCGTTTCTTCTTCTTCCTTGTTCGTTTCTTTTTCTTCCTTGTTCGCTTCTTCCTTTTTCGTTTCTTCTTCCGTGTGCGCTATAGGGGGGGTAGGCCTTAACCCTCTCTCCTACTAACTATATCTCGCTAGGTCTCTTGTGCCCCCGTTGGATATTCTTTGTTCTTCCTGGTCACCAAGGACGTCATCTCTCCTACTTTTCTTAGGACGCCCAATCCTTCTACTGAACAGCTGCTTTTTCTCGTAATTCTGGTACAAAAATCTTTTTTTACTGTTTTCGTCAGTATTTGCAATGCTCATGGCTTCTGTTCCGTATGTTACTATGAGTCTTATGGATTATGGACTTATATACTCGTATCTTCTGTTTTTTTGGATATTAACTTTGATTTAAGGATGCGTTCGTGCTCATAGTATGGTTGATTAGCATTCTGAATTGTATCTTGTACATGTTCATTCGTTTGCCTATCTGCACCACTAGATATTGAAATTCCTGAACTCCCTTTATTTCGCCATTTCAGTTGGGAATATTATTGAACTGATTCAGCAATTATTCCTCGAAATGACGTCCTAGATCTATACAGTTTTAAGTGGAATCCGGAACCACTCTGTCTAAAATCAAAACCCGTGCTAGTGAAAAACACTTTCGAACCCTTGACCTCTCCCGTTCCAAAGGCACTACCTCTAACTACTATGCCGTTTAGTCGCTATTATTATCATCATTAATGTTGAAATTTGTTGTGTGAAATTTTCAGTGACATGAGTCCCGCCAAAAAAACATCAAAAGACTCGGCTCAACCACAGTCCGGCTCGAATTACAGTAGCAACTACGGTAATTACAGTTCGAGTGGCAGTTCAAATTACTACAGCAACAATCAATACGGTTCTCAGCCATATAACGATAGCTACGGATATAATCAATGGCAACAATATGGACCTAGCTATAGTGGATACAATCAATGGAGTGGATATGGAAGTAGTGGTTATTACTAAGCCAGAGAGAAAGAGATAGAGAGAGAGATAGAGAGAGAGAGAATTTGTGTGTATTATTATTATTATTATTTTTTTTTTTCTTTCTCATTTATGATTTTTGTTTGTTTGAAAAGACACCATATTAAATGATGGAGCTAAGACTTAAGTGGGACAATTTTATTTTCGTCTAATTGGCTGTATTGTACATATATACAAGTGAGAACGTTTTATTTTAACATAACCTAACATAAATCGTAAATATGATAAGTTTTTACACAATTAATGTTTTTTGAATAAAAATTAAGTACACGTCGTCGCGCATTCTCTGTTTGATTAATTGAAGAAAAAATATTTAGATTTTAATTTTTATTCAGTAGTTTTTCTTTTCCTCTTACAATTTATGATAAAAAACATTCAAATTAAATTAGAAATTAAATAATAATTAATACTAAGTTTGTTTTGTGAATATATTTTGAACATAAATAAAAATCAAACAAATGAATTAAAAAAAAAAAAAAAAAAAAATTGTCCTAAATTTATTTATTTATTTTTTCTCTTTTCTTAAAGAACAAGAAGCATGTGGATTAGCTTGGTTTTTTAACGTTTTTGGCAGAGATGTAATTTAATTTTTATTATTTTCTTTTTATCTACACATCATAATTTGTTTTTTAATTTAAATAGGTCGGAAATTTTATGTTTGAAGAGAACAACTATTGGGACGAATGCTGTGATGCCCATCGAAAAATTCACAAAATCTCCTAAATATGGTGAGTTTTTTTCCCAACCAATCTAAAAGTCCAATTTTAATAATTAACTTAACAATAAGATTTATTTCAATTTTCACATTACATACGAATAAAAATTAATTACTTAATTAACAAAATTAACAAAATTTTATCTGCTATCTCAGTCTTACTTATAACTAACTAAACGAAAATTTGCGCTTAATCAACTTCCTCAAATGTC
>JANSTT010012335.1:0-23630 GCA_026745375.1 Platyura marginata | reverse complement strand
ATGTATGTATGTATGTATGTATGTATGTATGTATGTATATAAATATTCTGTCGTTTTTTTAATTAAATTTAATTTTTTTTTATTTACTCTTTTTGTTCGTAGAGGAGGGGGAGGGGGAGATGGAGATAGGGACGGGGAAATCGTTTTAATTGGAAAATTTTACCATTAAATATGCAATGGCAATTCAAATAAAAAGCAGTGCGGTCTTTTTGGGGTTTTCCGATTTTTCGGTACTTATATGTACAAAACATATCCATTTATGTATGTATGGATGTACGTATTATAGAACAATGGTTAATAGTTTTGATTAATTATGGAGTTGTAATAGGCCCATTTGGTTTTCGGAATTTTGTAACTCTATTTATAATTTATTACTACTACTACTACTACTATATATTGCCAGGGTCGTAAAATCTGTTCTGATTGACTTGGTGATGGTATACCATTTTTCCCTGATTTCAATATTTCTATTTTTAAAAACTAAAATTGACATTTGTTATGTGGTTAGAGTCTCCGCAAGTCGATCTTCTATCCCTACTGCCCTTGCTAACCATAAAAGGCCTAACTATATTTATTTTTTTTAGTTTATTTCATATATAGCACCGCACAGCGGAGACTATCTTAATACAAGTTAAAAAGTATCGATTTCAAGATAAAAGCCTATCTACAAAATTCTACATATCCGTCGGTGTCATTGCATTATTACGTAACTACAAAAAATCAAAATTTGTATTTTTTTATTATTTGAGTAGGTATGTATTCCTGTTTCCCACAATTTGGCTATCGAAAAATGTGATTTTGTTCATTCATTTTTGCGTAATTACATAATTGAGTTTTTTTCATTCTTCTGTAAAATTAGCAAAAATGTAGTTACGTACTAATGCATTGACACCGACGATATAAAAGGCTCATACTACTTATAAAAGGCTTATCTACAAAATATTACATATAAAAGTTCTATGTACAGCAGCTAGGACTTTATTACCTAGAAAAACTTAAATAACTCATTATTTTGAAATGTAGTTAGGCCTTTAATTTTTAGCAGGGCAGCATAGATTCGGAGTAGTAGTCAAAAATTGTTTGGCTGTCTCTACAATCCTGAGTATCTAGTTTAAAGATTAATAGCACAGACTTTTGGACAAATATAAATTTTATCGAACCTCCTCCAGTACCTCCTAGAAATGAGGTAATGTTCCAAAAATCATAGACAAAAAAGCAAACGATTTGATGGATCGAGTAACTACCAGCTGTTTAGTTTAGTCTGACCAAAATATTGATGTGCATTTGGTATAGAATTTGATACTTGTTCGTTCAATCGGGATGTCCAATGGCACTGACAATCTACTACAATATTAACACTTGCGGACACGACTGCATATGCACTATGCAGTCAAGTATGTTTTTTTTTTCTATGGGGATATGCCTGCAAATGTAGACATTAAAAAAGGCAATAGCAGACAAATTCTATATTCCTACAGAGTTTGTGTCTCTAGAAATCATATTTGTATTAAATCACATTTAATATCCCCATTCTCTGAAGGCGCCAGAATCTTTGTAGATTCTTTGAGATTTCAGCAATACTTTTGAAAATGTTGTTGTTTTTAGACACGATTATGAATCTCAACGTTCGTAAAATAAAAAAACTAGACCAATAAAGCTCCTAATTAATATTTTAATTGGAGGCAGGTTTGTGTATTAGTATGCGACAAGTCTAATTCTGCATATACATTTTATTCCGTTTTGACATTTTTACTTGACACTTTTCGTTCCCTATGTGACTATGCTCGTCAAATTTCTTTAAAACTTTTGATTTCGACACTAGTTTTTTATTAGTAAAGTTAAAAAATATCAAAGCTAGAACATGAACTGAACTAATATTTTGGTGGTTTGGAAATGATTTGGTTTTGGTTTGGTTCGCCCAATTAAAGTTTGGTTTTGGTTCGTCAAAATATGAGAAATTCAGTGGTTTTTTGGTTCGGTTCAAGAACCGGTTTGTGCCTCCGACTGTCAAGACAACTGACAGGCGCATCTCTTGAAATTATTTTTAAAAGTTAGAAAATTGGTGAGAAAATCGGAAAACACTGAAGCCATTTAAATACCTTTTTGTTCGTTTTGATATGTTTCATTTATTTCCCTGTAGTTTTATTCCAATACAATTTTTTAATTTTTTTTATTTTTAAGTTTAACTTCATTGTTCAATAAATATTTTTTATGCATTACCAACAAGCAATCAACATTTTTTTTTCTTTAGTTTCAATTCTCCTCATTGGCATGACACAATTTTCGATGTTTGTGCACAAAATAGTAACTGGGAAATTTACTGCCACACGTCTTACACGGATAATACTGTACGTTCATATCGAGCGGACGCACTTCACGTCGTATCGTTGTCTCTGAACTGCTGCCCTTTTCGTCTTTTTCACTGCCCGAATCAATTGTTTCCACCACCAATTCGCCATCAATTCTTAATGGATTAATATGACGTTTGGCATGTTTCTGATAGCAATACTGACTTTTGAACGTATGCTTGCAATAGACACAACTGTACACTTCCTCCGCCTTAGCGGTGACCGAATTTGTTTGTGTTGGCTGATGCTGAATATGCGTCTGTGTTTGATGATTATTGTTCTGATGATCTTCGACAATAATTTCTTGACTATTTTCTGATTCTTCGGATGCGTGTTGTTGTTGTGTTTGTTCACTGATATTTTTGGCCATTTGTAAATGAAATGATGTGGCAACATTTTGATGATTTCGCTCAGCGGTTAGTGTTGCATTGGTGTAGGAGGCTGGTGTTCGACCATAGGAATCGTTGAGAACACGTAGAAAACGTACTGGACCATCACAGCTGGCAATGTCGACAATGATTTTATTTGATTTATCATCATTTTTTGTTAGATCCTCCACAACTTCCGTTGATTTGTGTGGTTTTGTTTTCTCATCGCCGTTTATCGATCGTTTACGTCCTCTGGACGGTTTTTTTTGTGCTACAATTTCTTTTGTTGCCACCGGCGGTTTCGTAGATGTACCGGCTATCGGTGATCTATTGCGTTCCTGATGCAATGTTTTAAATGGTGTATCACGACTGGGCAATAATATGCCGGCTACTGGTGGTGCTATAAATCCTATACCAGATCCAGCCGCTGCTTTACTGGCAATTGGACGAATTATTTTCACACCACTAACCGAGCTCTCGGTAACATTGTTGTTGTTGTTCAATAGAGTTGGTAGAAATGCACCACCCAAATAGCCTTCGGACTGGGTACGAGCAAGAAAACCACGACAAATTTCTAGAGCTCGTGGCATATGCAGTATATGGGTGGCTAATAGAACGCCGAATATGTTCTCTATGCTTAGATCTAAAAATCCGGTGTACATGTACGTTAGGAGTGGTGCAAATTGTTCGGATGTTATGTTTGGTAAATAAATTGGCGAATCCAAATTACGTTCTTCCGGTCGAATTGCTGATCGAAGATATCCACTGTGGGCTGAAAGGAGTGTACTGTGTGCAGCATATCGTGCATATGGTGGTGGACCAACTTCGAGTACAACATCCGGTGGCGGGGCATTTGTTGTTGTAGCTGATGTTAACCAATTTGTAAACATTATTTTTTGCTTGAATTTTGTTTGCGGATGTTAAATTCCCTCTGGTTGTTTAGAAATCAAACCACAAAACACAATTTTAAATTAAATTAATTTTCCAATTGGGCCGCTCAATTATTCAAAAATTAATTCCAAAATGGTAGTTTCATTCGGGAAATCAATGTGACACCATCTATTTCATTAATTTAATTATTCCATTTGATTGTTTTGAGATATTAATAAAATTATTAATTTCACTGATAATCCATTTCAATTCAGTCGAAATAATCATAATGTAATTGCATTATAATACCCTCACTTTAATATATTCATTCACAATTGACATCCTGAAATTCCTTCATTCCTTCCGTTATTAAACCGTTATGATTGTTGGTCGGATGCCTGACTGAAATGAATTTCATCGGTTTGCTGGAATTTATATTAAAAACGATTTGAAACCCTCCACACACAAAACAAAAAAAAACAACCAAAAAAGAATAGAAGAAATGTCTGCAATCTCTCTCCCAGCATATCGGAGGCACACCATAACCATACTATATATACACAGAGAACAGAACACATAACGGGAAAATTGGCTTTTATATGGGGTGCGCGCACATCATCATAATTTGCCATTCAGTGTGTCAGCCAGCGAAGCCACCACCATAAATCACCCCTTACAAACAATTTGATGTTTTCATTGAAAAATCTCTGCTCATCTGTATTGTATCTATATACAGAGCACTGCACAGCACAGTACAGCACAACCACACACGATCTCAGACCGATTCTCTATATTTACGGATGATAGATGGAAGGAGGTAGAGTGTTATACAGGGACCCCGATTCATATATTAGCTTATTTTGGTGTCATTCAATTACCTTACTGAACTAGTAAAGGAGAGAAAGGGTGATGCAACCATTTTTTGTTGTTCTTGAAAAAAGAGTCATTTACACACCATGCATGTGAAAATTTTCGATGCTCTAATTCGACAGGTTTGTGTCTCTTCGTTTGCTGATGGTGTCGCTGGGTATAACACATTTTATGTGTGAAGTGTCACCATTGGGTTTTGTGTACACATTTTAGAGAGATGTGCCGGTACTTTGTTTGCCATGTTATGGGACAGTGATAGGGGTCAGGTTCAATTTAAGTTATCTTTGTAGATTTATGTAAATTAAATGGGTGACAAAATTGAGTAATTTTTTTTGTGAATGGAAATGAAATTTTATTGAGAGATGTTCGAAAACAGCGGCAACAAATATATGTCGCTTTGTTCAAAGGAACGAGATAATTACCAGTACGAAATTTATCCTAATGTGTTTGCTTGGGATAGTAAAAATTTCTTATTTAGGGTTGAATATGGTTCAATATACGATGTTTCCCCATTATATTTAGGAGTATTTTCTCAAGGCTACACAAATTCTATCTTATGTATTTAGTCCTCTCCATTTGTAAACGTCTTTAATAATACTTTGATGGATAGAAATTTGGCTTGTTACAAATGGGCAAAAATCAATCACACCATAGTAGATGGGTCCTGAAAGTTCTGGCTCACATATAGAAAATGCATAGGAGTAAAAGAGGCGGTACTATGTGATATACAAAAAACTGTCTCGCTCTAGCAAAAAAGGGGTGGACTTAGATATCCGCAGATCTGTATCTATAATTGTAAACAGATTAGTAAGCCTAGATTTAAAGTAATAGGGAAACGTCATCATTGGCCCAATTAAAATTTATGCACACCATTGACCCCTGCCATCATTTACTCTAAATATATTTCTTTTCATTTAACCCACCAGAAAGATGATG
This sequence comes from Platyura marginata, assembly GCA_026745375.1. Taxonomy (NCBI): domain Eukaryota; kingdom Metazoa; phylum Arthropoda; class Insecta; order Diptera; family Keroplatidae; genus Platyura; species Platyura marginata. Next base: position 18,238 of record JANSTT010012335.1, on the reverse strand, counting down.
ACAAATATTTTCAAACATGGAAAAATCTATGGAAAAAAGAAAAAAAAACAAATACGAAATACCTATCCAATTATTTTTCCCTTTTTTTTCCTTCGCCAACAGAAGTACCCACTTGATGTCTGCATGGTTAACTCCTCTGAAGGATATGATTTTTTTTATTTTTCTAAAACTATATGAATCGTTTCTTCTACACCCCCCTCCTCCTCACATTTTCATTTCTATCCATATAATGTACAAATAGTTTGTTGTTGCTGTTGTGCCTGTATGGGTTGGGGGGATTGGGGAGGTATGTTTGCTCTTATATAAAAAAAATACTTGGCATGGATTTTTTATTTTTTTTTTTTTTTGTTCAAGTACTTTTGCAAAAATCATATAAAATAAATGCTATTAATGTAATTAAGCGTTTATTTAAAACATATAAACATAGAGAAGGGAAAAATAATTTTTCTATTTGCTCAATTTGAAAAATTAAATTGACTTTTATTTGAGTTGAGCGGTTGGCACAAAAATGTTTATAGCAAGGGGATGGATGGTTGGATGATGATGGTACTATGATATGGTATTTGTATTTGTGTTTGCATGTATATGTGCGTAAACATAAAATATGTTTTCCAATTCCAATATTGTTTTTGATCTTTCTCTTGATTTACTGTTTTAAATGTGTGTATCTGTAGGTATATTTAATATATATATATACATACATACATACATACGTAATTTATATATGTATAGGCAATTTAATTGATCGATTATGTTTTATCAAAGATGAATTGAATGTATAAATACTTACCTACCTACATAATATTAGTTCAAAAGGAGTTGATATTAAAACAAGAATCAACTAATTATCTATGTTTGTCTTGACATTTTGTCGTTTGACGGTTAAGTAATGTTGTTGAGAGATATTTAGGAAAAATGTTTAAACTACTGATTTTGTCAACAACAACAACAAAACATCCAATAAAGTTAATTGGTTTTTTCAAAATATACAATTTTTTATCTCTCTCTCTCTATCTCTCTCTCTATTTCTCTCTCTTTAATTACGATTATATTTGACTAGTTTTTTTTTAAATTTAGAAAATTTGACCGCCGCGACAACTCCTTCCACCTCGCATACTTAAAACTAAAAAAGAATTTTAAAACCTGAATTTCCCGGGCGAGATCCCTAAAAATTGTGTGTGAGAAATTTATCCTCCAAATTATGTCCGACTTCTTACTTCTATTTTCAGGGAACCATTCCCTAAAGTACCTCCTTACGTCCATTTTCTTTCTAGAAATTTTAGGATCTTGAGCGGATTTAGCGGACGAAAGGTTACTCTCGGCTAGGCAAGTGATTTCCCACCGATGATCTCTTTTTTTGCGGAGGAGGACTCTGAATTCTCTAAAGAGATGTATTAGGGGTTTCTTCTGCTTCTAAGAGATATTCCGATGTTACCTTAGAATGAATTTCCTGGTTTTTTTTTTGATTATTTTAGGTTGAAAAATTAAAACTCCTGTGGGAAATTTTAAAATACTCTAGTTTATTACATTCAATCTCAATTTATTAAAAGCTTTTTGTTTTGGAAAATTTATTTCATTCTGTTACGTTCGTTTACTATATGCGAGTAAATTTAATAAAACAATATCGAAAAAAAATTCTATTTTCTGGGTCGGATAAACAGGATTGAGATTGTTTTAATCCAATAAATGGGATTCAATGTAAACAACCAAACATTTGATTCTTTTTACAAATAAATTTTATTAATATTTCATCAAGTTAATTTCAAAGAAAATGTTCAAAATATAGATGAACTAGCAGACCTCATCAGTTTTTCCATCCCATCGTATAGTCATATATAATATATATTCTCAGGATCGTTTTGTTTCCATCATATGCATATAGATAATGCTAACTACTCGTACATATGTACATTCTCGCACATTAATTATGATATACGAGATTGTGTGTATTTCCAACCCTTAGTGCCGGAGGATGGTGTTTACTCAAATGAATCGAGGTGGGGGTGACTGGAATTGAAAGACCGCCAACAAGCAGTAAAAGGGATCATTTTCTCGATTTGTTATTCACAAAGATTTTGAATTTTCAAGTGCATGCAGTAATAATAAACTTTTCATCTAACGCAGCTATGGCTTTATGTTTGGTAATTAAATTTTTTATTAATCAAGCGAGGAAAGGGTTTGAGGATCGATGGAATTGCTTTTTGGAGAGATTTTTTTGTTGTTGTGGAATTTCGCATATTTTAGCAATTCTAATGTAATTAATTTAATCACTGGTCTTCTGGTATCGGTAGTTTTTTGTTTGGAGAAATGTCTATGATGGGCGGTGTGTATAGAAATGTGCCACACGTCAGGGTTGTTCCTTATATAGTTAGATTATATCAATAATTATGCTATTCTTCAAAAATTGACTATAGAATTAAAAAGTGTTCCTGATAGATCTTTCTCCTGTCAGTCGCCATAGTTTCACATTTGAGACAAATTTAGGCCAGAATTCTCCTTAGCCATTTGTTGACGAACACCTGGATTTTTCGTGCATTTGCATTTGACATGGGCCAGCTTTCGCACCCGTAGAGAAGCGCCGACTTTACATTCAATGTACTGCTATACTGTTCGAATGTAACAAAATTACAGAAAACTTCCAACGTGTATACCAACTGGCCAAAAAGTGTCCCAGAGATTTCTTCCAATATTTCACTATCACTAACTTCGGCAAAATCTGCACGGAGTAGCAATTGGTCAAACAGTATTCCAAAAAGACTTCTTCGAATTTAAGTATCACTAACACATTGAGGCAACCATATAGTAGACAACTGCAAGTGGTAACCTAGATGGTATCTACAAGGTGCAAAGATCACCATCGCTAACTAACTAACTAACATTGGTATCTAAAAGAAAATCCGATACTTTCCCATATATTGTGGGGGTGGGGGTCTGGTTCAAAGTTCATTTTGAAGTAGGAAAAAAAAACATTTGCTAGGTTTGGAATGGTCCAATTAATAGTTGAAGTAATAAACTAATCAACGTACAATTAACAAATAATCTATCCCTGTGGGGTTTTACAGAATTCTATATACTAAATTATTATGTAATTATGTACAATGTACATACATATGTATGTAAAATTAAAAAAAAGGAAACAATTATGACCATCGAAATTGGTCAAGCCTAATCGATGACCACCTATTATTTGTTCCAAATTAATTCTAATACAATTTTGTATTACTAATTGTTTCAATTTCATAAAATAATTGTCCCATTTATAATTGACAACAATTACTCTTACTATTACCTATTGTTTCACATTTACAATAACAATAAGAGTAATGTAATTTATTTTCGAAAACTACTAGACTACATACACTGATGGGCCAAAAACCAATGAATATTTATAACACACCTTTTGCATAAATAATGTACACGACTAATACAAATTACAGTGTGTCATTAGGCATTAATTAATTTGATTTTTTCGTTGCGATAACACAAATCAATTTTCGGCATTCATCAATTTTACCGGATATTTTATTTCTATCTAATTACAAACAAATAAAACATTCAATTTATATAAAATGAAAGGGGGTGGGTGTGACGGCGCAGCGGGGGGAGGATGGTATGGGGGTTAGGTCGCTTGTGGATATTATACGTTCGTTGGTCCGATTCCAAAAGTATTTTCAAATTGGTGAAATTATTTTTTTAAATTGAAAACTTTTTCGGTTTGTTGTTAAATAATTAATTAACGGAAAATTAAATAATCACCGGTAAATTAAGCTTATGTAACTTTTATGGGGCGAAAACCTCTCGACTGCTATAAATGTGGACCGCCCCACCTTTTTGGGTTATCTCAAGTATGGTGTGGTTTGGTTTGCCTTTATATTGTTGGAGTTATATTTATGTATATTGCAGAAGTTAGAACATTTCATAAAGATTTTTGAGTAAAACTTCTCTATATACATACAACTATACATACATAGACATACATATATATATATATATATATATATATATATATAAAACCATCATCAGTTAGTTTAACATTGGAAAATGAGGAGGTGGATGGGGAAGGGTGGAGTAGGTAGTAAATATACAACATTTTGTTTAAACATAGACGATTTAGTGCTAATTAGCGCAAGGATTATAGCGCTAACTCAGCATATCTCGTTGATTAAATAGAAGAGTTGTAGAAATGTATGAATATAGGGATGAAGAAGTTTTCTGTGTTTCTCAGCATATATCCAGCATGTACATTTGTAGATGTGAGCATATGGATGATATAACGGAAATGGGATTATCTACGATATATATGCAGATATTATGGTTGATTTATATTGAAAATAGCTAATATTCAATGGCTCTAAAGAATAGATTATTGTTTTTGGAATAATACTAATTTTTCTTGGATAGATTAATCAAATTCTGTCAATTCTGTAAATTCTGACCCCGGTTTCCAACAAACAAATTTTTGATTAATTAGTCCCATTTTTTATTTTGAACGCTTTCTTTACCCATAATAAATAATCTAAATTGTTTAAATAAGAAATTATAATAATGATTCGACATGTTTCGCTATAAGCGAAAAAACATTTTGGTTTTAAATTTTCTTTTGTTTGACCATAACAAGGTGAAAACTTTATGCGAGAACTATTCTAGCAAAATTCTCTTCAAATGTTAGAAAAAAACGTTATGAGGTATGAGAATTTTTGGAATTTGGCATTTGGACTGTTTTTAACTGAAATATTTTCAAGGCGGGATAAGGGTTGATTCTGTGACACATTGCAAATAAATAAAATAATCGCTTTGAATGCTCTTTACGAGAGGCCAAGGGCCGATCCAGTCTGTAGCGCCAGAGAGACATTCTATCGTATGTATGTATGTATGTATATGTAGGTACACTGAGTACATATTGAATTCTTATCGCTTTGACATTTAGTGGAGATATTTTAGGACTTACGTTTTATTTAACCTTTATTTAACCTTTATTTCCTTTTCGGCTCAGAGATCAAACTCTTTGGGATGATCAATCAAGTAAGGTTACCAAAATTTGGTTAGTTTAGCATGGAAGGAATTTTTCCGTCTTCATTATGATGTACAGCTCACCATCGTACTCTTGTGTTTAGCCGTCTGATCTTTTCATTCCTCTATTTAAGTGTCTTGTTCAATAGATCCATTGTGTTTGTGTTGAATATCACTGTGTATGCGTCTTTACATATAACGTCAGCATCTAGTATCTTTTGTATATCTATCGCTTTACGGAGTTTTTAGGGAGCTTCTATAGATGAGAATAATTATTCTTTAGAAATTCTGTGTTCAGACCTCAACAACACACACTGCCAATATGGATGAAAAGGAATTAAACCCTTATTTCTCGTTGTAATATTATGAATCAACATTTTTATAACTAGAACTGGATTACTGTCCCACGACATATTAAGAGAAGGTCAATTCATATACAGAATATTATGTCTGTATGTATATTCCCCTATATATTCCTGGTATAATGTTAAGTAATGATTTAAAATTAAATTGAAAATGGTTGCTGGACGAGAGTTAAATATATATTTTCAAGAAATCCCTCTTGCAACATTGTTGCATACAAAAGCTGTATTCAATTGAAAAGGGAATAACTAAAAATATCCTGTAAATGTCTTGACAATGGTTTTTTTTTTTGTTCTGACAAACAATTTTTCCGGAATTCAAGTATCTAACTATACATAATGGCTAATTAACAATTTATTTAATAAAAAAAAAATAACATTTGGCATCATTATAGTAGAGGCTTTTTAAGGTGGAAACATTTTATTAAAATGAAAATATACGAAAAAAATTTTGCTTCTGTCTATGTCAATATATTTTATATTCTAAATTTTACGTTCATCTGTATATACGAGTATGTATGTATATGCCTGGTGTGGTGCCCATCCGAAAATTTTTCCTTTTAAGTAAAATAATAAAAAATTTATTTGAGGTAAGCTGTCTCCACCTACCCGCCTCTCTTTAACTAAATATGTATCGTATATTATTATGCACAACCTACTCTTTATTAAATCCTCTGCGTATCTACATACATACATACATACATATGTATGTAGGTATATACCATCCAACACTAAGTTCCTTTAATGAAGTGAACAGAAACAATGGTAAATGTTTTATGAACCTTTTATTGTTTGCATGTTAACGAGACTGGCGAAGGGAATGATGGAGCGTGTGCTATACTTTTCATTTATCCCACAGTGCACAGTGAAATCCAGAGATTTTTCCATTTTTGGGGGTATTATTTTTGCCGAGAAGTCCTAATTAAACATTAAAAACGATGAATAGCTAAATAATTAATTTTAATTTCGCTTAATTACCATTGGAATTCGTGCAGCAGCACCAAAGCACATCAAAAATGTTTCTCAAAAGAAAATCCTCAGTGTGGCTGTGTGTGTGTGTGTGTGCGTGTGTGTGGATGATAAAAACACAGCCATAAAAGAATAAGGACTTGTTGATTTTTGGTATATATCCTTTAGTGTGACGGAAAAGAAAGGTTTTTCTTTCGTATATGAATATATGAGAAGTAAGAGAATTGCTCGGTTGTTAAGAAATTATAATTTCCTTTACGGATAATCCATTCCATTCTTATGACTATTTTTTCGTACCACTCCCTTCTTAGAGTTAGTTAAATTTTTTTTTATTATCAAACAACAACAAATTTAGTACTTCCTTTAGTATCAACTTTTTTTCTTTTTAGTTCACTATTACTTTAAGAACAAAAATTTGTTGGACCAAGAAATCTTTGCATTTAGTACAAAAGTCTCACAATTAGTACGATTTACATTTTGGAATTAATGTTTTTAAGAAAAACCTTACCACTATCACTCTGAAATCTATCTTAATTCTCGTAGGTAATTGTAGAAAGTAATTTTTAATCTATTAGTTTTTTAGACGGTTAAATATACTAATCTTGTACTAATTGATACTAAGTTCATCTTTATCCCGAAATCTAGAATAGTCCTGAACCAAATTGTTGTCAATTATTTTTCAAAAGTTTATTGGTCATAAAAACGACTAAATTTGACCTCAGTGAAATATTAGTACAAGTTTGTTTTAGACACCATCTTAAATAGGACGATGTCAAAATCTAATTTTAGAAACATCTATTTTTACCGAATCTGAAGTAATGTATTTTTAGCACATCCACATATTGCACGCCCCCGTAGCACATTTTGTTGAATTGAAATTAAATTGAATAATTAAAAAGGGTTGAATAAGGGTAATTTATTAATCATTACAATCAACATTTTCATTATAAAATTATCGTGTACCAACCAGCCCAACCCAAGTCCAAACGCATTCTGCCGGTGTTGCCAACCACAATCAACCCGACCAACCAGAAACATTCCATCCGGGATATTCAATTAAAAGAAGAAGGGGAAAGAAAAAGTTTTTTTTTTCATTTCTGCGCTAATTGAGAAGAATAGAAATTTCCTTCGGTTTTTGTTGTTGTTGTTAATTAGAAGTGATTATTATTTGCATTTAATTATATAAATTTAATGGTGGTACCACTGTCTGTGGTATGAGTGATTGCGTTCTATATGATTATGTGTACATAAATAGAAAGAGAAGGGAAAGTATGAGATTCGAATTGTATAAAAACCGCATGTTTATTATCATAACGTGTGCTGCCCCCTCCTTTAGTTTACAAAATTGACTCTCGTTGCTCCTCATCTAGGCCCATTCCATCTATATCAATTCACCCATAACTTTCACCTACCTCCAAGCAATATACACAGGTAAATTAAGTGAAATGATGTGTAAACATACAGTAGTAAACCATCAAATTGGCATTTAATTAATCACAAAAAAAGAGAGAGAAAATGAGAGTGAGATAGCACATTGCTTAGAAAAGCTTTATTATTTGAGATCTTGTTTTTCTGATATAGAAACTTTTGCTTGGCATTCTAGCTTACCTATGCCACCCTCCTTTCCTTTTCCACTGCTTAATGGTGTGTGGTATATTATATTGCCTATTTATAGGGGTAGTGGGTATAGCCGATATTGAACCAAATAAATATATTTATTGTTGACATTTTACTCGTACCGGCTTACATACATATGTATGTATGTACGATGTACGTAGGTTTGATAACATTTTCTATATTTGTATTTGATCATTGATTAAAGCAAAATCAATCTTTTTTTGAGTGTGGATTCATTGGATTGATGGGTGGGGGAGATTGAATGTACTTAATGCATTGGAATTTTTTTCTAATTAGTATTATTATTATGATAAGAAGTATTTAATGCTTAATGTTTGTCTTCTGCCATTACATTTATAGAGGGGTGTGGAAGGTGTCCTAATTATTATTGTCTCTATACGTCTTTATAAATTTATTCTTCTTGCTCTGTATTTGGATGACATTAGCTAAAACGTTTTTATTGTTTTTTTTTTGTTTTGTTAATTCATGAATATTAATATTTAAGGAAAAAATTTTCGTTTTCGGAGGGTTGGTTTTAATTATTAATTGTCACTGTTATAGGAATTTGTCTAATTTGATCGTAAAAATCTTAAAGCGTTTAAAGTCAACAACATTTTGTGGTTCACTATTAATTTCATCGATGAAACACTCCATTTTCTAAAACAACTTAAAACGACTTAAGTGTTCATACGAAAAAAAAATGACTAATTTTGTTTAATCATTAGATTATTTTTCCCTTGTTTACTGAGGTCGACTTAAGCTGTTTTGACAAATGGCAAAAAAAATTTAATTAAATAAAATGTACAAGCAAAGATTCAAAATTCCGGAATTGCAACAAATTGTGATTTTTTAGAATGTGTAGACAGACTTTGTACAACACTGTAACTCTAGATCTAGATCATTCTAGATCTAGATCTTCATCCTCCTCAAATTTAGAATTAAAAGTAGCCGATTGAAAAATATTCTGTCAATTCGAAATTTCTCCTAGGTTTAACGAAGCAACTAGCCATTCACACAATTATAATCATATCCTAAAACGTAAAATTCAAATTCATATTTCGCCAGTGTTCCATAAAAATAAACGAAACAATGATTTTCTCAGACTTACTATGGAATGTCCGTAGTACAATGACACAAGTATATCCCTCTCCATATATCCGCATCTAATTGCATCCTTTTTGATATTTGCTTTTATGATATTTATTCCTCTTGTTCGTATTATATAAAAATAGGAAAAAAGAAACTTCAACAAATTCCCCAGAGATGGCACAATTAAAAAAATTACTTCCCATCTTTGGATGTGGGGATATTTTCCATTTTATATATTTGTAAATAAAAAAAAAAAAAAAATAAAATAAAGAAAAAAATTGTACACACAGTGGAGATAAATTGGATGATTCCCGCAACCATTAGTACCCACCAATGAATGTCACATTGTTTGACTTAAACTTTTCCCATTTTCGGCTGACTGGTCTCCATATAATAACGGTACGGTTAGATAGATATATATATATATATATACATATACCACGTGCGCTATATACCTCCATCCATCCAGAGTAAACCGTAACTGTCGTTTGGCAATCCTTTTGGGAGAATTGTGTGTTGTTGTATATATTGTTACTCAGGGTTTTACAGTATAGGTACATGGACAATGGAAGAGAGGCACACCATTGCCATCATCCAGTCAGAAGCTGAATTTTGTATTTTAATGGTTTGTAAATATACTCAATTTGATGTGCTTAATTTAATCAAACATTATGTTGTGTCGTGTACAGTTAGAGATATATATATAGGTATATATATATTTGATAGGATGGATGGAAGAAATAATCTAGAGGTATGAGGTTCGTTTGTTGTTGTTGTTATAACTATAAACATCGCAGAAGAGTCAATTTATATTTTATTTTAAGCTATCACACCACCAAATCATATCTGGTAGTGTACTCAGAGCTAGATTGCTGTTAAGCCAATTTTCCGGTCAATTCATTTCATAATTATTGTATCTATTGTGGAAGCATTAAAATTATCCCATTAGAGATTCGAAGCGAGGAGGGGGGGGGGGCTTTTGATGTGAATATGGTAAATTATAATCATTGGGCAAAGGTAAATGGTGGAAAATTCATTTATCAACAAAGAATACGCTGGCATCATCATGAAAATTGGTTTGCCACTCGAATTGGTTTCAAATTGTCTGGGGATTATGTTTTTGGGGTGAATTTATGACAATGATGCCTTTATGTTTACCATATAGGTAAGGTAAACCTACCTGCATATGTTTTTGATGTTCGCTGTAATCACCTCCCAAATGAATGTTATTCTGTTTGTACAAGATTTTTTTTTTATTATTTTATCTAAAGAAAATTAGGGGAGAAATAAGCTCCTTTTTTTACTTTATATACTCCATATCAAATATAACATAGTGCCAATATTAAAAAAAAAATCCATTTATTTTCAGATAAACTTCATCCATGCTTTGTGTGCAAAGAGGAACATTGCCCAAGAACGAGACCATTGGAAAAGGGACGTGGTCAACAGTATGGCATTCTTGAGGATGCAATTCCACTGGGTGCTCGTGTATGCAATACGTGTCAATGTAAATCGGTTCGCAGTCGCTATCCAAGTTGTCCGTTGCCAACATGTCCAAATCCAAAGGATCGTGTTAAACGATTTCGTAATCTTCCGCCACGACTATTCGAATTGGCACCAGAAATTCGTGATCCATTCATACATGAATTTCAAATACCGCCAAATGTTACGAAATGCTGTTCGGCTTGTTTGATCAAAATCAAACGAAAATTGGGTCCACATTTGTTGGGTACAAATTTGACGGAGGAGGAAATAGTCAAGTTTAAAAGTTTACTACAAGAAATTGGACCGAAATGGCCACAGTTGGGTGAAACGTTGCTAAAGACACCGGTTGCACTGAAAAGTTTCTATTTTCACTACAAGAAAAAGTACTCGTTTGATGCAGCCGTTGCCGAATACTACAAATTGCATCCGGCCGAAGAACGTCGACCGGCTATGACTGATGGTGATGAATCGGATTTGAGTTCGACATCAGGTGAAGATCGTGAGGCCGGAAGTGATACAGCTTCGGCGGAAAGTCCAAACAATCCAAATCAACCGAGTCAAACAAAAGAAGACATACAAATGAACGATCAAACAACGGCCTCCTCTGTGAAGCCATTGTTTGAAGATGATCGACTACTTCCACCATTAGGACAAGCTCCACGAAAGCAAAAAACTACTGAAGAGTATGATAGCTCTGCAACAGAAACGGCCGATGAAGAAAATGAATCGTCACCAGCCAATAGACATAGTCCAAAAGTTTTATTGTATCCCAATCAGACAACTATAACAATGGTACCGTCATCACTGCAAAATGGTCCTCGAGAACCATTAGCCTCCGAGCTAAATATGCGTGATGTGATGCTAAATGTTATAGAAAGAACACTAAAAACTGGTCAACAGCTACCGCCACCAAAACCGTCGCCAGCACCGCTGATAAAACAAACACTGCAGGATTCTAGGGCTGATATAACATTTGTGAGAGAATACCGGAACGAAGTTCCAAAACAAATGCAACCTCAACAACCACAACCACATCCACAATCGTCACAATTGACACAGCTTCCTATGCAACATCAGCGACAGCAGCAACCCGAAGGATTGGCCACACTTTCTGTTGTTAATTCTCATGGACACACACAGCAAATTCTATCCCAGCATCCGCATACAATATCCACACAAATTGCGGCAACAATAACACCTGTTCATGCTCAGCTACCGCAGCAGCCCCAATCTCAATCATCTCAGACTAGTTCTATTTCAGGTGGTCACGAACCACATCCAAAAGAGAGTTTAGTTGTGTATACGTCGCGAAGTGAACCGGAACCACAAACATTGGATTTGAGCATAAAGAAACCACAGAGAGAAAATTTTCCGCCACCATCCCATTCAAAACAAATGCCTGGCAGCGGTGTTACTATGTATCGAAGTGATCCACATCCAACAAATCCACAGAACATTCCAGTACAGAATTCCACGGCCTATTTGGGATATCATCCAGATCTCACGAGACCATCTAAATCTCCATCGATATATGTGTCAACTGTGCCTGGACCGATTTCCATATCTCAGCCAGGTACTCCGCATAATATGCAAAATATTCGTTCACATGGTCAATCACAGCCGATGCAACAACAACCAATGTCGCAGCAACAGCAACAACAACAGCAACAGCAGCAGCAGCAGCAACAGCAGCAGCAGCAGCAACAACAACAACAACAACAACAACAGCAGCAGCAGCAATCAAAGGCTAAATTGACACCAAAACTGAGTCCAAAAATTCAACATCAACAACAAACCAATCAGTCATCTGGACCGAAAGGTTCAATAACACATGGCACTCCCGTCAATTCTAGTGGACAACCAATTCTGGTTCAAGGACCGACCACCCTGAGCCCTCGTTTTGATGGCATTCTTAGACAAACGCCGCCATCTAATGATAAATTGGGCTCAATTACACAAGGAACACCGGTCCATTTGCCATCGCATCATTTGCCTGATAAACAGCGAGTCTATGAATACTACAAAAATAATAGACAAAGTCCGGCACAGCCACCATCACAGCAACCTAGTCCGCAGGCACCAACATTTGGTTCGCCTTATGCTCGAACGGCTGCATTTGCATTGGAACAACAGCAGCAACTAAGCTCTCGGCAGATAATTATGAACGATTACATAACATCGCAACAAATGCATGGTCAACAAGTACGTGGTGGTCGATCCGATAAAGAGACACCATCACCACGCAGTGGATCGTCATCGGCTTCGCTATACTACGCCGATAAAGAGCAACGGTCACGAGCAGAGTATTTAAGTAGAACATCACCGGCCGAACATGTTAATAGGTAAGTAATGAGCTCTGGTCCTATTTATGGATTGGTTACTGATCTTTTTTTTTAATGTTACCTACAGCACACCTAGTCCTCATAGAACTCCACCACCTCAACGACAAGGCGTTATTCAAAGACATAATACCAGTGGATCGAAGCCGCCCAGTCCAGCTCCGAGTCGTTTGCATATTATGCAGCAGCATCATTACCCACCACCAGGTATACATTCGTGCTTTAATCCTTAATGAACTGAACGAGACTTAGCTGTTTTTGTTTCTTTGCTAATTCTAGGACACGAGGCATTCTCCTCTCTTGTTGATGTGGCTGTTCAACAACCGTTGTTGCCTGTTCCTCACAAAGACGATAAACGTCAAAATGTTTCCGTATCCGTAGCCGAACATCCGGCATCTCACCACGATATGAGATTCCATCAGCAAATAGCTCGTGAACAATCGCTCGTAATGCAAATACATCAACAACAACAACAGCAATTGCGTCAACATCAGCAACATCAGCAGCAGCAGCAGCAACAACAACAGCAACAACAACAACAACAGCAGCAGCAGCAGCAGCAACAACAGCAGCAGCAACAGCAGCAACAACAACAACAGCAGCAGCAGCAGCAGCAACAGCAACAACAACAACAGCAGCAACAACAGCAACATCAGCAACAACAATCACAGCAACATCAATTGGACATGCAGCGTCGTCAGCAACAGACAGCGAATGTTTACCGAGAGCAATTGGAACGAGAACGTCGCGAAGAACAATATCGAGAACGTGAACGAATACAATTGCAAGAACGGGACAGAAGCATTCAGGCGGATCGTGAACGCCATGCACAAGCAGAACGGGAACGTGTCGAACGACATCATCATCAGGAACGTATGGCTGCTGAGCGAGATCGAAATTTGCAAGCCGAACGTGATCGTTCGATGCAAATGGAACGGGAACGAATTGAAAGAGAGCGTGAACGGATAACACAGCAAAGTAACCAAAATTTGGAGAAAATGATCGAAGAACAAGAACGGGAAGAGAGAAGACGTGAGGCGACACGATTGTTGGTTAATGTTGGTGCACCATTTTTGCGTGATCAGCAAGCGGTGGCTAGAAGTTTGAATGAAAGAGACAGAGAAAGGTAAATTTTATGCGAATTTTGTTGTTGTAGTGAGATGTGAATTAATTTTTGTTTTTTATTCTAGAACAACATCAGCAGGAAGACCATCGGCTGACGGTACTCTTACAGCAGCAAATCTGATCGATGCAATCATAACACATCAAATAAATCAAACGGCAACAGATCCACCGGTAACTATGGGAAGAGAAAGACCGACTTTTGTATGTTGTAGTTTTCTTAAGTGTTTTTATTGTCATCTCATTTGTTTTGTTTTCTTTCAGTTTACAGCCAGAGACCTTCATCCATCAATAACAGAAAATAATGGAAAAGCTCATTCACCAAATGTGATAAATATTGATTTGGATCCAGATCGTAGTCGATCTCAGGTTGTGACAAAGAACATAACACTAGGCGAACTGACTGATTCAATAATTGCCAAGGACTATAGTCCAAATCCCTTCCTGCCGTTGCGGCAACCATTCATGCAGTATCATCAAGATGCGATTGTTACAACCGATCAATGGAAATACAATCGACGATTACAGCAACAAAAAGAAGAGCATCAACATCAGCAGCAACAGCACCAGCAACAGCACCAACAACAGCAACAACAACAAGTGGCTCAGCAGCAGGCAGCGGCTGTGGCAGCAGCACAGCAACAACAGCAACAGCAACAGCAACAGCAGCAGCAGCAGCAGCAACAACAACAACAACAGCAAAATCAACAAAATAAAAATCGATCAGTGGTACCCGATGAACGTCAAATAATTCGTATGGCACATCCACCAAGTCCCCGAAATAAACCATTTCATGAGCCAGTTTCACCGCCCGAAGGTCATTTCTATCATCCGGCCGTATCAATTCAAAATGCTACCCGTGGTGGTGGAGCACCTCAACAACCTCCACCACCATCTGCACATCAGGCGGCATTGCAATCGCATCCAATACAGCAATCACATCAATCGCATCAATTTGCATTGGATTGTTATGTGAAAAATCGTATTGTCGAAGCAATGCGAACCGATGACAAACGAGGCGACGAAAGCGTTAGCATTATCGGTGGTGGGGTCGGCAATATCAATCAACAAGAACGACGTACACCACAGCAGCATCAACATCACATCAAAGATGCTGATCGCAGTTCAACGCCGGGCGATATGGTCATCGATGATACGATAGTGCCAATGTCATCGTCAGCCACCAATTCTGACATACAGCACAGTACCGGCAATTCACAATACACTCAATCGCCAGTAACAACATTTGCCACCACTACATATGCGTATCCATTTAGTGCGCTAAATGTGTCGGTGACGCCGGGTGCCCAACTACCGCCGCCAATGATGGACGATGTTAAACGTAATCAATCGGTAACATCGCAAGAACCGAAACCACTTCTTTCTGCCCAATTTGATGCACTCAGCGATGAAGATTAGTGACGACGAATAATTAGAATGAATAAAATTAGTGATGGTGGTTTTGTGAATAATTTTTTGTTTCTTTTTATTATTTAAAAATTTGTGACATTTAATGTGAAAAAAAAAAAACATTTTTTAAGAATTTTAGTTTATTTAATGCAAAAAAAAAAACAAAAAACAAAAAAAATAAAATTAAACGAAAAAAAGTCAAAACTCTGTGTTGATTAGTGATGATTAGCTGTGTGCACCCTGTAGTAAGAAGAAGTGATTTATTTTTTAAAAATATATTTTTTAGTACATAAATTGCATATTAATGTAAAAAGCAACAACGACTTAAGGGAAAACACACAAAAACATGAACTTTAGAATATTTTAATTTCTTTTCTTTTTTTTCATTATTTGTTGATTGTCATTTTTTAATGTGTGTTGACTGTTGACAAAATGATAAATTATGTTCATTGATTTTTATTATTTTTTTGTTTAGTTAAAATAGTTCGGGTTGGAGATTAGCGGAACATATCAATTTGAATTTTTCATTTTCTTATCGTAAATCTTTTAAACGGTTTACTATTGTTTTTTTTTTACGAATTTAGCACACCTTTAGTACACAGGTTTTGTTATATCGTACTGAATATTGAAATTTCTATAAAAAAAAAAAATTATATTGCAGATAACAAAAAGTACTAAATAATTTATAGAGGTGTGTACTAAATTTTTGTTTATATCGTACTACTAACGGAACTTAATTAATTATTTATCGTTCTGAATTAAAGTTAAACTCATTATGATTTATTCATTTTTAGAACATGCTTTGCTCCAATATTTAATATTGAAGTACTAAAATGTTTATTAATAACATATTTCTCTGATAATAGAACATAACTTTATATTTTTCAATCCTTCTGATTTATCTTTCTAGTACCTTTTTCTTAGATTTTATTTTTTCATTTAGTACTAATCGTTGGTTTAGAACTGTAACTTTCTCTTATATATATTATGTATACAGAAAAAAAATTGATAATTGGCCCTCTTTCTTTTTGCTAAATTTATAGAATTCTAATAATTTTTTCTTATTTGCCATTGAAAAGTTTATCTTTTCTTATTAGTACAACTTCAATCAAAAATTTATTTTTCTGTACGTATTGTACGATTGGTACTTAACCATTAATTTTGGAAGTGTTCAAGTTTTAGTGACACCATTTGGACGCTTCCTGTGTTACATGTATTTTGTACGATTTTAACTGATTGAGATGAGTTAGTTTTATTTGTTTTCCCCTTCCCCCCTCCCTTTGACATTCGTAAACATGGATAAAACCTCCATTGGATAAATATGCAGGAAGTGGGATATTTGGGGAAAATAGTCCTTTTAATTTTAGTACAACAAAATATTCTCTTAAATTAATTTTTTTAGTACTGTTAGTTTAGTACTGTAAATTTATTTAGAGATCAATTTTTCATATCATTTAACTCTGGATATTTTTTTTGGTACATAGACAGACATAGACATGCAAAATTTATTCAGAGAGCATTTATCTCATTTGTTGTTGTATTTTTTTAGTACTAAATATATTTTTTCGATTTGTTTAAAATACGTTTGAGTTGCGTAGCGTAAATTTTCAAGTTTTTTTTTTTCCTATTTTACAATTGTATTGCCTCTCTCTATGTGTTTATAATGTCGCTAATCTTCACCACTATTATTATTATTATTATGATTTTCTCTTTCAATTTTGTTCGTGTTTATATGTATCTGTGTGTGTATGTGTGTGTGTGTGTGTATGCATGTGTGTATACAGATAGCAGTAATTTTTATTTTATAAACGATACAATGTAGTAATGAATTAACAAACAAAAAATAATGTATAAATTGTTTTCACCTTATATTTACATGAATATACACACACATACACACGCAAATACACACACACACACACAATAGACGAAAAAAATAAATTATTTTGAAAATTTAAGAAAACAAAAATTAATTAAAAAAAAAACACAGTGTTTAGTGATTAATGTTACTGTAAGAAGAAAAACAAAAATTTTTGTTGTATAAGTTAAGGTAAAAAGTAAAAATAAAAAATTAACAAAAAAAAAACAACAACAACATGTATATAATGATTTTTTTTTTGTAAAATATTAAAAGAGTAAATTTTTTATTTAATGGAAAAAAAAACTGCCTACACTCTCAGATCCATATTAATTAATAAAAAATAAAATAACAAAAACACACACACTTCATACGCGCGTTTATTTAGTACGGAATAAAAAAATAAAAAAAATAAAGACGTGAAAAAGGAAACAAAAAAATAAAAAATAATAAAAAAAAAAATGTTAAAATTAAAAAAAACCACTTAGTTTTAATGTAAATCTGTATGTATAACTTGTGTAATTGCTACATTTATTTAAGATTTAATAAATAAATAAAGGATAAAAAAGTTATTAAAATATGTATATTACTGTAAGTAACACACAAACTAAATTAAAAAAAAAAAAAAAACAAAAAATATTGGAGAAAAAAAAAATAAAAAATATTACAAAAAAAAAACGAGTTAAAAAATGGCTGAGACACAATATAAAAAGTAAACTGAATATATGATAAAAAATATATATATATATAAATATGGAAGAAAAATATATTAATTATAGCTTAGATAGGAAACATTAGACAACTGTAAATAATAATAAAAAAAAATATTAAAAATAAAAATAAAAAATTAAAATAAAAAAAAAAAAAAAAAATATCTTTTTTTAAAAAAAAAATATCATTTTAAAAAAACCCTAAAAATTGTTAAGAAACGATTTTATTAAAAAAAAAAAAAAAAAAAAAAAAAACAACAACAAAAC
>JANSTT010012334.1:0-71734 GCA_026745375.1 Platyura marginata | reverse complement strand
TCCCCCCAATGCCCCACCACCACCGCCACCACCATCATTATCTCCTAATTCTGAATATAACCCCATTATCATATTATTTATGTTCGTATATATGAATATGAACATTTTATCAATTCCAAATCTTCGATATATTCGTGATATGACGGTTTTATTCTGAATCTGAGTCTGACAGTAGATATTTTGAGCGCGCTTTGAATGGATGTCGGTATTTGGGGGGCGGTTTAGCTACGTACACGGTACACATATGTGATTTTTCGTTGTTTTTAAGTATTTCTGAAAGATTTTCTGTTTTCGGTGTTAAAAATATTGCACAAATTTGATTGTGTTCATTACACCCATTCCATACACATTTTGTAGTCATTTATTGTCAATTTTGATTTTATCCAATAATGTTTAATTTGCTTTGAAAGAAATTCTATTTTTCTATTTATGTTTAAAGATTTTTTTTTTATAACAATACCGTAGCCTCCTTTTGATGGATTAGCCAAGTATGTCTCAGGTAAGATATACATATGTAGGTAAAATATAGTGGGTGAAGTTGTGTTTTCTAAATTGAAATATAATTTTTTGGAAGCGACAAAAGTCCCTTTTATTGTTTTATATTTTTTCTGTGTAGCAGGATACGTTAAGTGTAAAATGAACTCAAATATGTGTAATAAACTTTATAAAGAAAATTCCCGTTCATGTTGGCCATGACATTCTTTGAACTTTACCTGCAAGTTGTTCTGTTCCAAACTGACAAAACTACTTAGTCGACATTTATAAGCTTAAAATTGGCTGGAAACGAAATTTCTTCAACTGTGCGTGTGTTCTTTGACGTTTTATCTGATTATTAAGTGATAAAATCATTGTCTTAGGATTTTATGGCTATTTATTAGGTGTCGTGCCACTTGGGTGTAATTCAAAACGCAGATATCATTTACTATTGATACTTATAAGCCTGAATATGCCGTTTTTCCATTTAGCATAATCTCATAATCCTGAATTGCAATAGGCCTGAATTCTTATTCCGTTTCGCAAATCACTAAAATGTCGAAATCCCATATGCCTGTTTCTGCGGAATATAATGTCGCATTCCCTATTCTTTAGTATATGCGGCGATTTGTCAACACATTTGAATATTGTGAAATATTTTCTAATGTGTAGGTACAATACTTTAATATATAATAAAGGAATTTGAATTTCGCCCAAAATGACATGTCACCATTTATTATAGTCTGATCAAATTTGTCTCTTTGGTACCGATTTTTCCTTGTTGAAATGTAGTTTTTTTGATTGCTTAGATTAGCTGTCCTTGGATTATTTAGATTTATCGTATTTGCACTTATTGCACCACTATATCAACATGCACTATCTATATTCTTATCAATACAATCAGAAACGCTCTGTTATAATCTTCTATTTCATATATAGCTCATCGTTTCTCGTTCATGAAATCACCGTTTGGAATTTACTTTCCACCTACAGCAAAGCGAATGAAAACTTTCAGAGCTTACCCCCTTCGGTTTCTTACTGTAGTTGTAAATGTTGTCGAGTTGTTGTTGAACGGCTTGTGAGTCACTTTTCATTCTGATCCTTAGGATCTATTTGTGATTAGCCTTCTATATTCAGATAGTTATATTTTGATATTTGATTATTAAGGTTCTGCAGATAGATTTTACACTAAATTTCGGGCGGTAATTTGGATGGGGAAAAATAAAAATCACTGGTCTCACCAATTGATTGTAGACTCAAAAATATTAACTGATAAATGCCTGTTGGGTTTACAATGTTAGTGGGGTATGTACCTATAACCGAAACTGATATGCGCCCTACTAGTAGTTAGTAGATTTATATATAGTGAATAGTGGTTTGTCATATTCCAACTGAGACTACCAATAAAATATACTAGAAACCTCCTATTGTTTGACTACATTATGAAAAAGGCTGCCAAGTTTGCGACCAAGCTTCCACCGGTGCACTGTACCTTTTCTTGATTTAGTCATGCGTAAATAAAAAACCTGTAAAAATATATAATAGAATTGAAAGAAATTTAGTATAGTGGTTCCTATAAGGGTTAACCAAGGATCAGAAATATCATGAATCCAAACATTTTTACAATTTACTTAAAATTTTGTCATTTAGTGAAAGAAAATACGAAAAATAGGTTTTTTACAAAAAATTTGTATTGGCAGTGGTTCGGTGGAAATTTTGCCCATTTTCAATACCACTCGCTCTAGATATATTTCGATTTTTGTTGTTGCAAAATTGTAAAGAAAATACAAAAAAAGGGGGGGGGGGAAATAAATTTCTACATGAAACAAAAACTTTGAATTTATATTTCATATACCAGCAGTGGAAGCAAAAATGTACATATAATTCATAAAACTTTTAAAATAAACTCAATGCAGTAGTGTCCCACAATAATAATATTCTTTAAAAAGAAATTTGCATTTTTCATCATATGTACAATACGAAAACGTGGGCTGATTACACTTTCACGAAATTTCTCACATTGACAATTTAAAGTATTTAAAAATAAAAAATATAAAAAAAAAAAAAAACAAAAAACAAAAGTACCTATTAACACAACTGACTGAGACTGTTATCGTGTTAGATTAACATTTCATTTATTTTTAGTTTACTCAAGAAAATATTATTCGATTCAGTCACGGAAACACAAATTTTTACTATGTAACTAAAGAAAATTCCATAAACAAAAAAAAAACAAAAAAAAAAACAAACCCAAAGAACAATTGAATTTAATATTCATTTAAATTTTGTGACAATAAAAATATGAACCAAAATATTATGACGTATATTTTATTCATTATAATACCATGATGATGATGTGTTTGTTGCCTAAATTTTTTTAATTTATTTGTTTTTATACACCCATAGAAATGAGTATTACTTCCACCAGCAGAAATGATATTTTTTCAAATAACTTAAAGCACTCATTTCTGTATTCACCTTAAAAATGAAGGATAATGGAGGCTTTCGAAGAATGGTTCTTCACAAAAAAAATATTAATGTTATGTCCTGGCAGGCGTTAAGTGCCAACTTATGATACTGGAGAAAAAAAACATACACAAGAACCGAAAAAGCATTCGTGTATCTACACATAGGGTACTATATGGATAGGGGAGGGAGGGTTTCATCCACCAACTTTTATTACAATCATATCTGCTGGTCGGCCTTCCATTTCCTCTTATAGCTGACTTTCCATTCATCTGTTCGGCTTTTTGGGGAACTTTTCTATATGCATACTTCAAAACCCCTCTCCAGACGACAGGGGAGGGCTTCAAATATATATATATCTTGGTTAGGGGAAGCCGCTTTATTCATCTCCTCTATCGTTTGCCCTTCACGTTGCTGCATCTAAGAAATTTGTCTACAAGGTGCACGTGTACAACATTTTTTTGAGCCTGTTAAAGGTGTAGGATTAAAATTTTCCATTTTCATTAGGAAAAACAATGTTCAAGTCCCGAGTTTTTATACATCCAGAGTTATTTAAGATATTTATTTGAAAACGTAAACGGTTTCGGTCTCATAAAATCTTATGACGAATATAATGTGGCATACAGGTATCCCTCCTATAACACGGTAGATAGGTTCCAACGTGCAATTTTTGTCAATGTGTTATTTAGTATTGTAGAACTGCCGTGTTATACATTTTTTGCATTTTCTTATCGTGTTACACGAGAATTTTCGCGTAGTAGAGTGAAACCGTGTTGTAGAAGGGATATCTGTACATATTTCTATGGTTGTATAAAACTGTGTAACGTTCATAGATTCATTTTAAAAATGTATTTCAGAAAAAAGTGAAAACACCGCTGGAACGTCGGAAAAATGTTGAACCGAACAGGCGTATTAAAGAACAAAATATGACCGAAGAAACGGATTTGGCTACCCTTGAGTATTTTAAGGATAAACTTAGAAAAATGGTAAATTTCACCTTACAGCCTTTTTTTTAAAAAATAATAACAACAAAACCCTTATAGGAGAGTCAAAAAAGACATGACGATGGTTTGATCGATGAATTCTATGAACAATTGTCTAAGCTAAAGGAACAATCAACGGAAGATCACAAAGTAAACTTTTAACAAATTTTTCGATTCCAAATTATGTAATCAATTTAACAAATAATTGATAGTTTTATGAGGAATCCAATAGTCTATTGAATTCATATTGTCAACTTGAAAATCAAAATGAATTACTTCAAAAAATCCTCAGTGAAAAAGATTTGGAAATTAAAAATTTCACCTCTCGAATAAATGAATTGCAGTTCGAAGTATTTACAATATAATAATTTTCATTGACTGACTGATTTGTGATTATTTATCATTTAGAACAAAAAGTTGCGACTGGAATTTTCCTCATTCCAAACCGATATTATTGATAATCAACAGAAACTGGAAAATGTCCTACAGACCAACGAAATGTTAAAACATGAACTGACGACGCAAAAAAACCAGTGCTGGTGTCGAAATGAAAGTGCCAATCAATTAGATTCGTTATCGTCCGAAAATCAAGATTTACATTTTGTTGTTGAACAAAAATCGTTGGAACTGAATCGTGTTAAAGAGGCACTACATCAAAAACAATTGGACATGCACAATGTTAAACGTTCTACAATGGACGAAAATCGACGATTGTTGGATGAAAACTATCAACTTAAAGAATTGGTATGTCAATTATGTATTATTATGTAGTATCTAGCCACATATAGAATAATGACCCATATTCCTGGTCTATGAAATTAGAAAACGTTCCAGATAACATAGCTTTAGATCTCACTCCAATCACTAAAAACTACCGATTTCGACCAAAGTCCTTCATTCTGAAAAGGAATTTATCATAAAGCGACTTGTTCCATAATAATTGATCGTGAAAACAATTTGTAAGGGGTGTTAGAAGAAGAGACTCTGCGAACATGTATTGCGCTAAATGTTACTTATTTTCCCGTGCCACGCCCCCTTCGATTTTTATTTTTGATTTAAATACAATTTCTATTACAGATGACGGAACAAAAAAACCACATAAGCAAGGCGAATGATTTGTATGAAAAACAAACGGAAGAATTGGCTAAAGTACAAAATAAACTGGATGACACTGCCCGCATTGAAAAAGAGTTAACAAACGAACTCAACACAAAGACTGATATTATATGCCGCCTGAATAGGGAAAAATCTGAGTGAGTACCTACACCTACACTAACTAATCGTTAATCATTTGCTATACTAATCGTACGCCTATTTGCTATATACAGTCTTCAATCAGAAATTGATGAATTTTCTACAAAATTGATAAGCATTCAGGAAACTCAGAGTACACGTGAATATCACTTAGAAAAGGAGTTAATGCTGATTCAAGAGCAAAAAGATGTCTGTTTTATGGCTCTTCAAACTGGCGAACAGAGAAATTTAACGCTTTCAACGGACAATAAAAAATTAAGGGAGAAAAATGACAATATGCAAATGAAGGTATATCGGTCGTAGTACTGGGAAACTATAAATTTGAGATCTTGACCTCACCTGTACATATATTTAACAGATTAGCCAAATTAAGGAAGAAAGTTATCGTCTGAGAGAACGAATAGCTTCGTTAGAGGGACGTGGTAGTGTTTATGTTGAGACTGCTACATCGACACAAGATGAATTGTCTCGGTTAAAAGAGAGAATTCAAAATCTTTTAGTAATTTTTTTGATTTTTGTTTTTTGGAAATATTTCTTCTCTCTATTTCGATTAAATTAATTTAATTAAATCAATTTTTTTTATAGAGAATAAACGAAGAAATGGTCGTCATTAAACAAGAAAATTCCGAATTGCACAAACAGAAATCCGATCAAACCAATAAAAATACCGAACTTAATTCGAAATTTCAACACATTAAAGATTCCTATAATCGACTTAAAACAGAATATGATTCATTACAAGGAAATTACAAGTTAATGGTTCCCATTTGAATTTGATTAACATTTAAATAATGGCATTTTTTTTGTTATGTATTTTTAGTCGTTTGCTCAATATTAAAGATAAGTCTATAAATGCTCTGGATACAGCTAAAAAATGTCAAATTGAGCAAAAAACTCGAGAAATTGAATTTTACAAGCTTATCACAACGCAAAGAGATCATATAAGGTAAAGTATGGTGCCTGTTGGAACGGAGTGTCTCTATACACTGGTACCTTAATAGATATTTTAAGTCTGCGTAAAATTAAAAACAACAAATATCAGTCCATAATCAGAAATACAAAATTACCACTATCATTGATTATTTATTAATCTTTTATTCCTGAGTTGGTGCGATTTCACTTTTATCGCTCGAGATAATTTAATCGACCTATATAAATATCTCTAATAACTCTAGTTATTTATCACTAACCATTTAAATATCGATAGTTATTTGACAAAAGGCCCTAACTCTCATTTTTCAAATTTTTCAGGATAAAGAAAAAAAACTGACTATGTTTTGTAGATTTTGTATTTATCTCCGTTTCGACAAATTTGTGGGTTAGGCCCTTTTAGTGCTGAGCGCCTCAATTAATCCCATATAAAAATCACACAAACACAATGTCTGTCAGCCAGCCAACAATTTTTAAATTAACCATTTGAGGTGAACAATTTTTGGAGACATGAAACTGTCAATCAATAAAAATCTTAAGTTATTTGGAATATATTTTTAAAGAAAATGTCACAAAAATTTGCTGGTTACGAATTTACAAATAGTTTGTACCCTACACCTGACGCCTGATGTAGATTGTTTTTAGCTCTCAATTATATGATCATTAATAACATAGATTTTGGTTTTACACTGTAGCTTTTTTAGGACTACTATTACACCACAATAATCATGAATCATAATTTTATTTTTTTTTTCGTTATTTTAGATCACTCGTTGAAGATCGTGAAAGTTTAATAAGCAAAATTGACGAAATGCATCGGGATGAAATCATCTTGAGAAATGAATTTGAAAACATTAGCGATCATTCTCCATTACGATACAGGTAAATGTTTCGAATCTAGATATTTCGAAATAAAACTAACTCGGTTAGAATTGGATAAAATTAAGCATAGTGCCTTCTGTCTTAAGCATTACCTTGTTATAAGCAGCTTTAAGTAGTAAACAAATTGATTTCGTATATGCTCTACTTTTTGTGAAAGATTTGTAAAAAAATACTTTTAAATTCATTTTTGACATGACTGAACCTTCATACATGGTGGCAATTAAAGCTGTTCCTTTGCCAGCTGGTTTTCTTTTATAATTTCATCCAAGCCTAAGCTATTTTTCATCGTCTAAATATGTATTTCAATTACAGATCATCTTTACAAAATCCATTTGTACCTGTTGCTCATTCATATTCGAAACAGTCACGTATATTTCGATATGACAGTGATTCGGCCATTAATGAGGTACGTACACTTTGCAATTCAATAGATTCCAATTGAAAACATATTAATTTTGTATTATTTAAAGTCTGATCAAACGATAAAACATATTACCCAAACGACCAAAAAAATGTACAGATCTCGAAAACAGTGGCAATATGGAATTAGTAATTTAATGGAAAAACAGTAAATCAGTAAGTTCAGGTTGTAATAAATAAATGATTTCAAGATATTGGCATTTAAAATATATTAACATTTTACTTTATTATTGGACATAAATATAGCGCTATATTGTTATAATTTATAATATTTAATATATATATATTTAGTCAATATTATAATAAAATATTTTACTGTGTACACTGACTTAAGTTTACTAACAGATTAACTCAAACTCAGAGTTATAAAAAAATTTTTAACATCAGAATTTAATTTTAAAAATTCTTAGTTTTTATAGTAAATGGTAATTTTTTATTTTACACGACCGGTATACACGTCAACCGCACCGAAATAATGTTTTGGATTGACGTGTATACACGTCGAACTGATTAAGGACATAAAATAATTCAAATTTTCCATTTTTCTGCGAATCGTTTGTGCAATATTAGTGTGTGAGATTTATAAAGAATTTTATTTTATTACTTAAAAATTGCCATAGCCCACCATAATAATAGAATCTCAATCAATCATCTCCTTGAACGTTAGCCAGTCACTACAAGACACCCTGTATAGTATATATTTATGTTTCAATAAGAAGCAAACCCGTTTTCTTTGGTTGACCTAAAACCGTTTTTGAATCAGCGTTTGATAAATGGATTTTTTTTTAATGTACACATTTCTGTATGTCTATCTCTACAGTATGTAATATATAGAAATGAGGATTGTTTACCAAGCTCAGTCTCCTCTCTGTATGAGAACTTTCTTTTAAATTTGATTAATTAGTTTATCATTTGCAAGATCATTCATTATTTGTATGATAAATACATCAAGTTGAAATATGACAACACAATATTCACATGCGATGATTGTAATTATGGCAAACGTCATTACTTAACATATCGGAAGGTAGAGGTAGTAGAGGCGTATTTTACTTTAAATATTAATGATGAATTATTTTGTTTAATGTTTTGTTTTCACGAATATAATCAATCAGGTACGAAAATATATTTTTAATTTAGTGGTTGCATGTAAAATTTTAAAGAAAAAATGTTTGTTTTATAGTTAGACAAATAATTTTTTTTGTTTTTCTGCAATCGCTTATTTAGTTGCGCTCATTTTTATTTTATACATAAAATATTGCCGATATCGGATTAATGACGCTTGTAGATCTTCACCTCCATCGTCTTTATTGATGATTCTTGTTGATCTTTTAACTGAAATTGATGCACTCAACATAAAAAGTCGAATTTTAGAATCAATTTTTTATGTTAACCAATTATTTATTTTTATTATTCCTGGGCAACTATAATCTTACATAGAGCAATTAATTAATAGTCTAGTTTTTTCGCAATGGTTCTATTGATGATTTATTCTGGCAAATATTCAAAGCATCTAACACGAGAAATGTTGTTCGTAATTGGAAATTGCAATTTTCTAAGTATTTATTACCGAAAATTTAAGGAAACGGTATAATGAAAAATTGTGGAAAAACAGAATAAAATTTATTTTTTAAAATTCATCTTAAAATAATGTTAAATTCTGATAACAAAATGAAAATTAATTTTCAAATAAATAGTAAACCAACATTAACGAGCCTGAATACTTTGCGCCCAGTTTTAGTGCTCCACTTGCACCTATGATAACATCGGATCTAATGATAAGAGTAGTATAATAATGAAAGTTAAAATATACATACATATGTAAGATAAATTAGTTAACTTGGCTTATTTATAGTAAATTACGTCCAAGCCACATCATTATATTGTAATGAAAAAAAAAGTTGAAATGTTTTGTTAAATTGCTAAAAATGTTTATTGGGTTCAGAATTGTACAAATTTAAATGCCTAGAATATTTTCCATTCATAAAATCACCTATACTCATTTCGTCATAGTAAATTTACTATCTCTTACCGGTCGAAAGGTGTAATATTGTACAAACAACAATAAGCAATTTCTCTCCTATTTACAATGGTTCTTTCTTTTTCTTATATAAAGTAGTGTGACTATAATTTTTGTACTCGTATTTCCATTTCATTTTAAGAGTAAGTGACTGATGATGTTAAAGAGTGGAGATATACAATATATGTAGTTGTGAGAATTTCTCGTTCTATCATAAATTTTTCCCAATTATATTAGGAGAATTTTTCAAATCCTGCTATTTGAAATCACATGGTCTCTCTATTTATCGGTTTGATGTAATTTGTAGATGGCAGTTTTACGTAATTGCGCAAAGGAATGAGATGAATTTTACGTACAAAAAAGCTTTCGCTTACGTTAGTGTTTGTAAAATTGTATCAACATTACGATAGGCACGGATAGAGTACCGAAAGAGAGAAACTACACCGATATGGATGGAAATGCCAAATGCGGTGACCGAGATGAAGTTAGTATTGAAATTGTTACCGTGATTTGAACACGTGGATCGTGTATATTCATGAACGTTAAATTACTCTTCAGTAAATTTCATTGTTTTATTATTATTTCTTGTTCGTCGTTAAATCTGTTTTCTAATCAACAATATTTTGCGGCGACTGTGTACCGAAACGTAACTTGTGATATTTATTGCTGTAGTGATTGTGTTGAGAAAAAAATCAACCTACATAGGAGTAGAGGTAACATATTTTGTAAAAAAAATATTAAAAAAATTACAAATCAAATGTAAAGCAGAACTTCCATTGTTGGATTGGAAGTGTAAATTGTGTGTTTGCAAAATCTATGTAGAAAAGTGTCTTAATTGAAAAAGTGGTGAAATATTCTGAAATGTCGATACCTACATCGGTAATTTCACTGTCATAGTTTGAAGTTTCAAGTGTATCTTTAAGAAAATTGTGCAGGTGGTTTGTTCGCATATTTTTCTAAGTAACTTACCCCAAGAAACAATATATATTTTGAACTGTCAAAAGAACCTTCAAAGCAAAGTAGCTCTCTTCTTGTATGCAGAAAATGTTCAAAATTATTTGTCATATTTATTTAAGAAGCTTTTTTGCACGATTCACCGATTTAAATCATCGAAAATAAATTCCAGAAACAAAAAGAAACTATCATGGCGGATAATTGGAAAGCCACCCTTGCATCCAACGATGACGTCAAAATGATGAAGGACGAAAAACAACAACAAAATCAACCACAACAAATACCAGGTCCTAGTAACAATCACAATCTAAAAATGTACCAGCCGAGCACAAATTTTACCAATAAAATTTTACAATTAGATTATTGTTCGAATACGGAAGGTTGTGTTTCGCTAACAGAAATATTAAAATCATTTAATGCTCCCGTTTCGGAAGAACAGGCATGGGCATTAATATATCAATCAGTGAAATTGTATAGAGACACATACCATGAGTCCGGGTATAAATTTCAGGACATGGAATTGCCGATATCGACGCGAAACTTTCATGTGCACAATGACGGAACTGTGCATATGAGCTTTCACAAAAAGGACGGCGGTAAGTTAACCTTGAATACATATTTAAGCTTCCCCATAAATTCTAAATGTAAAATGTACATTGTTTGTCTCTTTAAGGTACTTACTTTTAGTCGGTGATTTATTACAGGCCGACAGACTTAATTTAACTATCAATTTGAACCCTTTGTCTAAACTGAACGGAACGGACATTTCTGTATTCAAATTAATGTATATCGGATAGGATACGGTGAAATGGAATATGAGATAGGGTCGAGCGGAACAAGTTCGTGTAGGGTACAAGATTTTCCAAGGTTGTAATTTTAAGGATAGAGTATTTTCAGCAAATAAATAATTCACTCCTATTAACATTCCTTCAATGAGCTTTTATTTTAATCATCGTTTCGTTCAATTACCATTCAAAACAGCGATAATTTTAAGAATGAGAAAACAACTTGTTCTTAATGTGTAGAACTTAATTTAATTTTGTTTTCTATTTCACATCCAGCGTTGGTTGAAGTTTTCATTTTGGTACAATTTTTATTCAATTTATTCGGGGGGGTGTCTCTGTCTGGTCTATAGACATTCACCCTTATAATATTCCATTAATTTCATCCTGCTTGATCGGAATAAATTTAAAATTTTTTGAAAATATCAAAATTATAACTCCGAATAAGAAAAAAAGTTGTATAATCGTTACCTTATTGGCAGGCAGGCAGGTAGTAATTCCGATACATTTAAAACCTGACTAAATTAACGAACAAAATATTTCTTTTTTGTATGGTGACATCACTTACATATAAATTATGCTAATTTATTCATCAACATGTAGGAATCAAGTTTTACTTTTCGCAAAAATAAATCATTTTGTTATATTTTGGTTTTATCAAAAAAAATGAAACTAACCTTGAACTAGGCTGTGGTTATTTATGCTTTTGTACTAATGCGGTTAACAATATACTTACTTATATTTCCATGTACATATTTATATGTAACTACCTATCTATATACTTACTTAACAAATGGTTTACTATTATAGTAGATAGGGTGTATTGTATAGTTATAGTTTATATATAGTAAGTACTTATATACTTAAATAAAACTATTAATAGAAGTTGATATCAAGTTTTTTTTTTAATGATTCACAAGTCACAAACAAAGCAAAGTATTTAATTAATTAATTTAAGTAGACTACAGGCATTACTGTAGAATTACGAATTTACCTTCTAGCCATTACGGAATTACTCGAAATTACAATGGAATTACACGAAGTTAGACGTAGAATTTCTTGGAATTTGCTATCGAACATTTTCGTTAGAAAAGATTTAAAAATTAAGAATTTGTAAAGCTCAAAATTACCGAATAAGAATCAGAATCGTTTCGTAGTCTTCACCATGTCGATAATGTCGATATTACAGCAAAACTATAAATGTTTTGTTTAGCTATAGGCTGCTGAATAGTTGTGTTGAATAAATGAAAAAAAAAAGTAAAATTAAAAAATTTCCATTCCGCTTAAATTTCGGAATACATTTTCCATCTTTATGTCAGAATAATTTCTAAACTAGAATGTTTCTCACAGAAGGAATAAATAAAAAAAAATTTAAATATTTTTTTATTTAATTTTTTAAAAATAAAAACCAAATTGTTGGCACTTTCTTCGATTTTTTATAAATATGGATATGTAGTGCAATTAGTACCGTAAGGAACATGATGAGAGACAACTAAGAAGAAACAAAAATAGTATCGAGGCACACAGCATTCGAATCTTATAAGATAAAGGCGATTAAATTTGAAATTTATGATGGTGAGAACTCAGACTTGATGTTTATGATAAACAAGTACAAAACGACCCAAATCATTTGTGCAAGTTAGCGAATCGTTTATCTTATATTTAACATTTCTTAATATTGGCTAAATAGTCAAGTAAACAGTAAAAATACCAATGTGAACGAACGGCCTATATAAACAAAAACTCGATCTTTAATTACGTACCTACTTATTCAATCATTAACTGCATCATTTACTTATATCTATTTTGAAATAAATCCTTAGCGCATTAAGCAGGTACAGTGATAATCATAATAAACAAGTAGGTATTTTGTTATTACTGATAAATACCACATAAAATCGAAATAGGCAATTTTCTAAAATTTTATTTTATGGTCCATCAATGGCAGAGCAACAATATTTCTAATAAGTGAGTACGTACCATATCTAAGTATGTACGAGAGTAGGTAAAATGACGATCAAAGTGGAATGAACTGATGTGGTTTTTTTTTTTTTTTTTGGTCTTCTACAATAGCAAAAACACTTTAAAAGTAAAGTCACGCGTGAATGCGCAGAAAGATTTCTTATTTCTGGATTAATTTTATTATTATCTTAAAAGAAGTGAATTAATTGTACCTTACAAGGAATTTAAGTAGTGTAAGAGAATTGTAGGGGATTTGAGAAATTGATTACATAAGTTACATGAGAATTAAATAATTTTGCTATAATGAAAAAATAATAATCGATAAAATACCTAAGTGCCTAGATACTTATACGTACTTATAAATTATTACTTCCAAAATTGGTCAAAAATTGTTAACAATAATATTGAATTATCTAACTTGTCACTAAATCACCCAAATCCTGGTCTAAAATCACGGAACGCTATGTATCTCCACGTGCAAATTGTATCAATGTGTTGAGCAATTTATTTCAATGAATATGTTTGACGAAGTGGTAGCAGATAGTTGCGGTTCGTTATTATACACTGTCAAAAAAAGAAGTTATCGGTTCTTCATGTTTCACGCCTGTCAAAAATTTACAAACTCTCGAGGTTTAAAAATTAAAAAATTCATAATACGCAGAAGCGTTAGGTTAGAATAGATAGCGGCGCCTTAATGCATAGACCACTTTTTGGCTCCATAGCTTTTCCACATTCTTTACTGTACCTCTTGTTGTTCTCTTAGTTGATATAGCAATCCCTTTTTGTGAAAATGCAGCACTTGAGGAATTTCCTTTATGAAACCTTACAAATGCTCGCCATTCCACCGACATTTTTAAGTATGTATTGCCATTCTAGATATAATGCAATTACTTAGACGGTTTTTAAGTGTCATCCAACCACCCGGCCTTAGATTCATCTCGATATATCAGAGAAAAACATTTTTCGTATTTCACCCTAGTCGGATTTGGACACGAGACCTCCCACACGCAGAAGTGTTATTTTGTACGGTTCAGATACAATGTCAATGTCAGATACCGCGATTTGCGACCAATATTCGACTCCAAATGTGATTTTTTCTCTTTATCAGTGGTCCTAGACCCAAATGAATCAGTTGAACTGTGCTTCCCTCATACAACTATGTAAATAACATCGGTTTTGTGATTTTTGTTGAATAATTAATAATTATTACGGCAGTCATATCCATTATGATATGTTTCGCTTGCATGACTACTTATTTCAAAAATTCATAATTAAAAATCTAATATTACCGATTTCATATATTCATGTAAAAAAGATAGAGATACTTTACATGTTATTCAATTTATGTAGTTATGTATGTGTATACTGGTAGGTACTTCAAAAGTAACAAGTTTTTGTATATCATAATTAATTATTGTAATCTTATCGGTGAAATAACAAGGACGCGACGAATTTGTTAATTATTTTAACAAAAACTTTTTCTCAATACTTATCTAAGTGATAAACAAAACAAAATAATACATTCTATTGTTATGAATTTGATGATGTGACGAAATGTGAAGAGATTTTTTAATTTTCTATGATAATCAATAACAACAATTCAAAAAAATACTTATTTTCAATATATATAAATTAGACCTAAGTACAAATGTATACAATAACAATTTAAATTCGTCTTATACCTACTTAGTCATTTGACCTTTCGATTTATCTAAAGTCAATTTCTTAACTATAGGTCTTGCCCATATATATGTAGAAGGTGCACATCATATCGATTAAAACTAGTTTTATTTGACTTTGATTTATTTTTGAATATATCATACATGATCGATCTAACTATACTATAAATATATATATATATCTATATATACATCACATACATGGCTGCAATATATATATATGTATATATAAGTAAGAAAGTAAGTAATAAATACTTGTAGATATGTACAATGTACATTTATAAATCGAAATAATAGATATCCAAGATACTTTATATAATAATGTATAAGAAATATGTAAATTGTGTGTTTTGTGATTTGAGATGAAAAGAATATAATTAAGAAATTTGATACAAGTAACGTACCGACGTTTGATGATGGTATTCGATATATTTGTTTTGGTGTAATTGCTTGGTGTTACCTATATATTGTAACCATAAGCAATTATTCACCTTATTAATTTGTGGTTTTTTTTTTTTTGGAATGCTTGGGTATTATTTAGTATGTAATTATGTAGGCTGTGTAAATAGGCAAATCCACCATACATTAGTGATTAAGTCATTAGACTGTAAAGTAGAAGGTCTATTTCACTGAAATACTTATTCCTTCATTTGCCATTATTTTAAATAATTCTGTGAAAGAACCCTGGTTTTTTCAATCAACACATCGATGGTTTATATACAATACCCGCTAACTCATTTTTTCAGTACATTTCAGGATCAGGAGACAGTAAAAACTAAAGTTGTTTCGTATAGCGTATTGAATTAGCGGATGGTCAAACATGGCAAAAAACGAAATTTGTATAACAAACTTTTTGTGATATTTTTACCATAGGTGCAGGGTTGCATAAACATCAATTTTAGGCAATAAAAAAAAAATCGGTAAAAACGAGTTAGTGGGTATTGTGTATAAGCCATCGACATGATGTGTCTCTCAGTCACATTTTATTTTAAACAATTAGTAATTCTTTGATGATTTTCTGTTACGTTATGCGGGGAACCCCTGAATTTTTTGGTGGAACCCCAGGACCCCACTATTTAGGAACAACTGTTCTAGAAATACACACAAACATGGGATAACTCTTTTTACAATCATTTCCAAAAAAAATATTTTTACAATAATCATCAAATATCTACAATGTCTAAAAATTGTCTACCCTGCGATATTTGATTACGCCTCGCTACTGCAATTTTAAAATTAATTCATTCATAAATCTTTCAACACCAAAAATGTAAGTACCTAATCTACTTATTCCAAAAATTGATTTTCAAATTTTTATTTTTAATTAACTAATTGAACTTGAGATTGAACCCCGTATTAATTTGAATAAAAGTTGTTCTGCTTCCTGAATTTTCAGTTAAAGTTTTCGAAATGTTTGTTAGTTACTTACATAATAACAAAATCACTAAATCAAGACAAACATTGTATTTTGACATGAACATTGTACATATGTACGTAATTATATCTATGTATGTAGGTATACCTTCAATTTATTATACTATAGGTAAGTATTTCGTTAATAAATTGTCTTAAATCATTACTTTGCAATTTACGATGACAAACATTGAACGTAAGTAAGTATATTACTTACCTAATTAAAAAATAATCTTTCCTTTTTTTTTTAACTAAATAACTAAAATGTGTTCTTCTTTAATTGTTTTCCTTTCTTATGCTTTCTCTGATTTTATGCAAGAAGCCAATGGTTATTAATAGTAATTCTTTAACTTCTTTGATGAAAGTAAATTTCGAAATAATTGGTCAATTACAATAGCAATTGAATGTCAAATTGTTTTGACATTGGACAATTGGATTTTATAAAAGTATAAGTACTTACTTACTTACTTACTTATATAAAACAATTTATTTAACTCAAGAATTTAATTGAAAATATACACGGGGCTATACATAACATTTAATTTATACATATTTATATCAATTTCACATTTTTGAAAGTAACTAACTACTTAAGTATGCAATTAATAATGAAATATAAAAATAACTCTAAGTAAGTACTTATATAGCACAGGTAAAATGAATAATGTCTACTTTACGGATTTGAATCGGTAATCGCCGCACCAATATGACAAGGTATTCCTTATAATGCCTAAGAACTTTAAAATTAAGTTTTACTTTTAAATAAGAAAAGACTAAGCGTTGATTGAATTCTAACTACTATGACAGGGAATACTGAGGAAATTAGGACAAAACTACGATAAAATTTAAAGGAAATGCAAAGGAAATTCAGGTAAAGTTATAAAAAGTTAAAAGGAGTCTGTGAAAATCAAAACAAGTCCTAGGAAGGCTAGAGAAAGTCCATGGAATTTCAAAGAGTCCGTGGCAGTCCGAAGAAATCCCAAAGAGTCCAAGATAGAATGAGAAAGTCTAAACGAAATCGAAAGAAGTCACGGACAAATAATTCAAGACGTTTCAAATATTTACTAATTAGGCCCTACCATAAATTGGAAATTTTCCAGAAATTCTAGCTTCATTTAGACAGGCATTTTATTATATACCTAGTGGTTGATGTAAGAGTTTTACAAAGTTCTAGGAAGTCCTCTGAAGTTTAATGAATTCCTAAAGAAGTACAAAATATTAAAAAGAAAAGAATATGTTTTTCCACTGAGGCACCACACACATTTCATTAACCGGGTCAAGGTGTAGCAAAAGGGACTAGGTAATTATTTCGGAAAAGAAAAATAATTAATTTAATACTAAAACTATATTTTACACAATATTTAATTATAATTTACGATACCTCTACCTAACATAGTAGCTATGATTTGATTTTAACCATTTGGCTGTGCAATTTATTACAATTACAATTCACAATAATAATAAAAAAAAAAACGTACAGATTTTCTATTATGGCTACTAAATGAATTTCCTTACCTCAATCAGTACCTAATAGGTTTTAATCAACCGTGTAATATATGACCTAGAAAAGTCTATCAAAAATATTGTGGCACTTACCAAAACGTATTTATACAAAAATACTTTTTGATAATATGTAATAATCACTCAAAAAAAAAAAAAAGGCAAAGCATGAATACAACATTTAGACGTACCTACCTACATTTAATTATCATTGAACATGGTATCGAGCAGAACCTTAATTAGATAAAATGAGAAACCAATTTAAAAAAAAAAAAACATACAAAAATTACTTTAGTAAGTATTTTATGTACATGTAGGTATGTAGAGCCACAACAAATATGATTTATTACAAAATATATAGCTTGCAGAGGTCAGCCAGTAAATTAAAAATAATTTTAAAGCCCTATGTGAGATGATTTGTAATCAATATGTGCGATAAATAACAAAATATGAGTAGTAAAAGCACTGCATTATAAGTATCAAGTTTAAAGTTACATATTGCTGTCTTAAAAAAAAGTTTTCAAAATACTTACTGTACCATCCTAAATCCAAAGTTAAATCGTTAATGTACCCCCTCCCCCCCTTCAAAATGTCCTGACAAGTAATATTCGTATTTCCAATTACATATTAATTGCGCAAGTGCCATATACTAAATTAATTTGCGCTGATTTTACTTTTGATTGTATTGTATTCGAATTAGACTAAAGAGAAAATAATTCAAATCACGGATATAAAATTTACAAATACTCGCGGTTATTCCCCAGCTGATTTATTCAAAAATTCATTCTATGGATGAAAATCACTAACTTAAGTAATTAAGCAAATTAAAAATGCTGGTATACTTACTGATTACTTATATACAAAGAAAGCAAAATACGCAAGCTTAATGAAGAATTTTATCAAAATATTGATTACTTTAGATTTAGTGATAATACCCAACGTAATTACTGCGTACACTAAGTATAGTAGGTACTTATTAGAAATATAGTGAACAAAGGTCATTTTTTCCAACCCTACAAATTTAAATATTCAATTTTATCTTAACAAATCACTCATCTTGTGTCGTAAGTCGTAATGTAAATAAGTTAACCTTATCTGGAGATAAATTAAGTATTTAGCGCAGTTTACGATATTATACACTTACATGAATGTGTTCAAGTATGTGTAGATACCGGTAATTAAGATAAAAGAAGAAATTTTTTAATTAGTAAATATTTGATTTAGATTTTACAGTAAGAAATTATATCCTAAACAGGGTGCTTTTACAAATGAATTTTAAAAATCTTACTGTGGTCATGAAATTAAAAATTAAAAATTTAGAGACTAAGTATTTCGATGTTAATACAGTAATTATGTTTTTTTTTTTTTAAATTTTTAGATCCTGATGGACGTCATCTGTTTGCATCCCAAAAACGGGTAAGTTTTATTTGAAACAATTATGTTACATGTATGTAGAAATTAATTATCGCAATTACAAATAAGTATGAGAACACCCACCAATTCTATGGGATATCCATTAAATAAGATTTGGCTAATATATGGATCAAATTTCATAAACAGCATATAAATAATAATTAACAATAATAAAAATGTTTCTCGCATTCATCGCATGTTACTGAACACGAAGTTTAAATTCCACATTGGATCCACATCGGATGAACAACAAGAATAATATTCTACAATTAAAATGGCAACGGTGAAGTGAAACACACCTAAAGCCATCGGGTCCATTAATTTATTCTGACAGTGAATTAAGTATGATGATCAATTTTTGTTTAGTTTAAACTTTGGGTAACATAAATTTTATTCACTATTTTTAACCAACATATCGATGGCTTATATACAATACCTGCTAACTAATTTTTATGTACTTTTTAGGAGACAGTAAAAATTAAAACAAACTTTTTGTAATAATTTTATCATAGATGCAGGGTTGGATAAACATCAGTTTTAGGCAATAAAAAAAAAATCGTTAAAAATTAGTTAGCTGGTATTGTATATAAGCCATCGATATATTAAAACACTAATCATCGAAAACTATACTATCAAATTACATTTTCAAAATTACGATTACTAATATGTGTACCTATAAATGTTGACCTTATTACTTCTCATTATTTATTAAACATAAATACATTCTTATGTATACACATACTTACTTAGATATATAATTTATTAAATATTAAATCTAAATCAAGATTTGAACTATAAAGTAAGTTCATACATGATGTGTGATGTGTGAACACTGAATACTGAACAGGTATATAATTTATACTTCAGTTACATACTTATTCAATTATTTTATTGGTGCTCGCCTGTCGTCTATATAACGAATTGTACATATTACAATAAAATACTTCTGTGTATTATCATCATCAAATATCTATCTGAATGGTATTTATGTATGTATGTATGTATATATGTTATATGTTTGCTGTATCGATGATAGTTGCCTAATTATGAAATAAAAGCCGACAACAACTATTAATTATAGAAAACTTATTCATCTCTATTGAATTGCGTGATTCGGTTTTCAATTTCATTTATGACATGATTGTAGCGATTGAATTGACTTAACAATATAAATGCGCATTAATTAAATACTTACTATATCAATAAAAATGAAATGGAATTTATTAAATGTTTAGTAAAAAGTAATAGCAAGTAGAATACAAAATTATAGAAGCAATTTGACGAAAAATGCTTATAGAATTAAAATGGACCTAATAAATCTTAATAAAATGTACATATGTATGTATATTGCCAAAACAGCTTAAGTCAAATGAATGAAATGCAACTATTCATTGCTGTTTTGGCAAATGGCCACAAATTTGATTGGCTGAAAATAATAACTTCTTCAATTTGGGAAAACTACATTTAAAACTAAATAATCCCCTACGGCCTACGATGTCAAATATTTTTTTTAATACGTTCATTCTTGCTTCTTCTTGCCATTCTTTTTGTCCATCCATTTTCTTCGCTGTCGGTCATTCCTTTCTTCTTTCTGCCCTTCACTCTATCTTTCCTTCTTTTCATCCTTCGTTCTTTTTCCATTTATACATCTTCCGTTTATCCATCTATGTATCTTATCTATATGTATGACATCAAAGTAAATACTCGACTACGCCACTGTACCCAATCCACACTAAAAAAGTTCACAACAACATTTTTAATAGAATAAATAAATTATTAACGTTATAGATAGATTCTCTCTGTGGTCAAGTAAAAGTATCGAGTCGAAATTCTCTTGACAATGTAAACGAATTGAAAATTGAATGAGCCTATTAATGATTGGCTTCATATAGCCGACATGCGCATTATATCTGACTTACAAGATCAAAGATATTTCGGTTTGAATTGTAATGAATTTATTACTTTTCTTTTTCTTTGCCTTTTTTAATAAATTGTATGGGAAAAATTAAGATAATATCAAAATTAGATGTGATTAATCTAATTACATACAAAATTTTATTGTTCAATCGTGATTTTGTAAATAATAATACAATTAATTATTAACGCCTTGAATTATTTGTAAATACATATAAGGTTAGAGATATACCATAGATACCTATCAACTTCATCATCATCATCATCATCATCATCAACAAGAAAATATTTTAGTTTATTTTATATAGTTATAAATATAGGATCTTAGAAAATATACTTTACTTAAATTGTTGAATTGATTTCAACTTTCACAAAACGTTAGTCAAATGGTGGTCATTTTTCGGTCTTTCGTATTAGAGCTGTACACTGTGGGAATCTCTTTTCAATTGGCATACATATGAACGACGCAAATTTATTTATAAGTACTATGCTTTTGCATATTTACAGAGTGAATATTGAAAAGTTTTCCATATACCACATAATATTAGGTCAATAAAAAAAAAAACAAAAATCTTCTGGACATTTTTCATTGTTAACGAGTTAGAGGTGATTTAGTAGGGAGTTGTTCGCCTATAACTTTAAAACCATCCAACTCAACCTAACGAATGGCTTTGATTTAAGGCTAGCAACGTGCTGACCACGTCATAACATCCATACGAATACGACCCCCATACCAAAACAGCAACTACATTCTACATAACTACAGAGAATTCGTCAAACAATAAAATATTTGATCAATGTAAAACATGGGTTAGGTTGATCTTTCTTGAAAAATGACATAACATTTTCATATTGTGTCTGTCGGACACATTTTTCAAGATTCACCCTATCTATTCTATGGTGGAAAGTAAGATTATATTTGTTGATCTGCTAGAGTTTTATCAACTCTTTAAACTTAAAACGCAAATTTTTTTTCGTTTAAAAGTTATGGGTTTTTTCTTGCTCAGCGGAGTCCAACGGACTCTGTTTTATGTTTTAGGGTTAAAATAGTTTGACCGGCGATCTCACAATAAATTCATTGTGTTTTTCTTTTCATCAAAATGGGTTTTTTAAGAATTTATTTTTGTGATTTTTCTCGCCCAAAGTCTCCTGATAAAAAATTATCTAATTGGCAACCCTAGATCTGCGCATTGACATTAGTAATGTATGGCCATGATTTTATCTATATTTACGATACATATGTAATGGAGTCGAATGCTACAATAACAAAACAAAACAAAAAAAAAAAAAAAACTTCCATAAATAACTATTTAATAAGTAAATTGTCAAAATAAAATACATACAATCTATAATTGCTACTGTGAAGTAACTGTTATTATATGTTTAAAGATAAAGTGTAAGTAACTAAGTACACAATTTATGTTTGTACAAACTAAAGACAGTAATCATTGGATATATTTTCTATTTATGACTAAGAAATTTATGATATGTACATACAATACACATAAATACATATTTACAAATTAAACACTCGGTAAGTAATACTTAAAAATTGTTGTCTTGTTGATACAATGAGTAAATATTAAAAATACAATTGACAAGTAAAATATTATCCATATTTCATCTTATACTCATGTACTTATGTACATATATATATATGCTTGCTACAGAATGTTAAGTTCAAAGTCAGTGACACATGATGCACAACTAATTTTTTTACTCTCTTGCTTGAACAACAACACCAATATCGGCTTACCAACCAAAGAAAGAAGATGTGTATAGTTTCTATTATTTCATAGAGCCCTCATAAGAAAATGTTGTTCACTTGACTTTAAAATTTAAAATGTAAAAATATATTTACTTGAAGGCATAATGTTTCAGAATAACGGAACATTAAATCTTTCTTTATGCATTTAAGCATAACCATGGATGGTTATGCCATATTACGATATTATTGTCTGTACATTACTCAAGATCTCAAGAATGCTTAATACTTATACCTATAACTAAGTATTAGAACAAAATCATTGTATGTCTCTTTTGTATGGATAAAGTAGAATTTATTTATGTATAAAGAGTCCGATATATATAAAAACTTCGATTAGCTACAGTTTTTTTCTTAAATACTAATTTTAAAATTCTTTGCAAATTATATTTTGAATTTGGCTTAAGTTAAGTTCTGAGTCGATGTTAACTGGCCGGTTCAAAGACTTTTGTACTAAACTTACTCAACACTAAACTTTCTTTCTAATCATTATGCTGCATATGTTCCAAATTCCTGGGTGGTAGAGTGTAAGGGGGTAGTATTAGAATTATTTATTTATCGTATATAATTATTAGCCACGTTGTAAATAGTTTGGCTTTCGTTTTGATAGTTTCTCTTAGTTCAGCCAGCGGAGGCCTTTTATCTTTGTACTTTCACATCAATTCAGTTGAAAACACTGTAAACTTGTACATTTCACAAATTCTGTTTTTCTAATATTTGATATGTTTCCTTCGTTGAATCGAAAAAATTTTAGCATTTAATTTTTTGAAATGATCCCCTCTAGACCTTCAGTTTTAAATAGAAGTGGATTGCCCAAATATTTAAACTACGTACAAAAGAAAAACATTAAATATTTTACTCTCACAGACATAGATCGAACACCCAAGACCTCCCGTTCCAAAGGGGTTACCTTTACCATTGAGCTATTTGGTCAGTGTATTAGAATTAGATGAAAACTCAATTTAACTTTGAGCTAGAGACTTAAAAATTATCAACTGTTTTTTATATACTCGAGCCGCTTGGTATTGTAAGTCGGTACGTCTCTTCGACTTGCTCCCAAACAATTTGTTTTTTTTCTTTTTAAAAAACCCTAGTGGCCTATTTCAATACTTTTCTACTCGACTTAAGTTCTTATTACAAATTTTACATTTTTATGTCAATTACTCTAACATTAAGAGCTAGAAAACTTCAGTTATTTGATGTGACTGCTAACATTTTAAGTATGATGGCAATACTTAAAAAATAATTGCTTACTCGTCAATTAGTATTTTGATTAATTTAAAAAAAAAAAATAAAAAACGGTATGGGTGATAAAACCTTGAATTACAAGCAAATTATCTTATATAGTGTCTAGATCATTCCATTGTCACTATAATTATGTCTGAAAACAATATCTCGTTATAAATAATTTGTATACGTACTTACCTACATTACTTAGAGGTGAGTAAAATAATCTTATATACGATATTAGTTACTTACACCAATTATACTTTGTAATAATATTTATTACTTCAATTATTATTTTGCAATCGCCATTAAAATATTCAAAATGTTAATGTAATTCAATCAATTATTAATTAGAAATTCTTTATAATTTGTAGATTTTAATAAAATTGGGCTTGCTAGTCTACGAAGCATTGGACTACAATATTCCATCGGACGAAGATTGCACTATTTCACCACAATTAGAACAATTAATTCAAATAATGACACAAGATGGTAAGTATTTTTTTTTTTTATTATTATATAGCAGTGTTTTCCAACCTTTTTTCCTCACAATCCAATTATTATTATAATTTGCCGGTTATAAATTAAATTAGTTACTTAAGAATATAGAAAAGTTAGCAAAATACTACTTAAATGTACATAAACAAACAAAAACACAATAAAGTTTTTTCAAAATACAGTTTCCGTCATTTTTGACCCAAGCTTTATTGGAGGTCCCTATTATTTTTATATTTTTAGTGAAATCTCGATTTCACCGCTAATACAAGTCATTGATATCGTAAAAATCGGCAGGAATGTTTTTTTTAATATAATCTTTTGATTTTCACATAACCCTCAAAACCAGAAAGAACAAAAAAAAAATGTTTACACACTTCTTGGGCGATTCCTTGGGCGATTTCATTTAATATTCTGGATATAATTCAACGTCACCCAATTATTGCTTCTCGTGCTCAACTACCATAATGCTTTGGGAACCTCTGCCCTGTAGCCTATATCTATACATATCTTAATTAGGTGTAATAATAACAATTAAAATGCAAATATCTCTTTTTCTCATAGCTACCATCAAATTGCATTTCTCTTTTAAAATTATTTAGATTTTGTTCCTTTTTTAGCACTACATATTTTTATAAAATTAGCATTCGAATTTATCTATGTCTAAATCATGGGAAAACATTTTATTTCTCTTTTTTTTATTTTGCTCAATGCGCTTTTATTCCGCATGCAATATAAAACGTTAAATCGTAAAAATACAAAAAAAAAAAAAAATAAATAAATAAAATGAATGAATTGAATATACAAAATCTACAAAATTTCCCATAAAAGAGAATCTCTTTTGTTTTAAGATGACTACAGAGAATATTTTCTATGTATATTTTACATTATAATCATAACGCTTGATCATTAAAACCGTAATTAGATAATTAAGGTAAATGTATATGCTACGTACGCATACATTAATTTAATTTTATTAAAAAAAAAAAACTTAAAAAAATGTCTATGTATAGAT
Organism: Platyura marginata; assembly: GCA_026745375.1. NCBI lineage: Eukaryota > Metazoa > Arthropoda > Insecta > Diptera > Keroplatidae > Platyura > Platyura marginata. Next base: position 46,186 of record JANSTT010012334.1, on the reverse strand, counting down.
ATGAATATCATACGTGTGGTGATAATTAGCCGTTTTAAACAGTGGAGTTTTTTTTTTTGTGGTTGTGGTTGATAACCCCTTGAAAATATTTATTAACTTAACTGATATAATTTAAATTAGAATTAGCGGAATTTGGACTTAATGTTAGCACTGTCCGGCAAGTAGTGTGGTAGCAACACACGGTAGTTAAATTTAAATTTAATCTACACTTTTTATTTTATTTTATGAAAAAAAAGAAGAAAAACACGATAAACAGTAGAACCTCGTTAATCCGGACCCCATTAATCCAGACAGACATTAAAAAAAAAAAATAATAAAAAAGAAAAAAGCTAAATTGAAGATGCGGAACTACACACATTGTACAGGTTGTTTTAACTATTCATTTAATCATTTTTTAGGTAATTTGATTTAATCCGGACGGCCTAGAGCCTAGAGAGAGCCCCAATTAGTCTGGATTAATGAGGTTCTATTGTAAATACAACAAAAAAACCTCAAGAAAAAGGCTACCAAGGAAATGCTTCGTTACCTCCGTACATAAATTATAAAAATTGTGAGAAAATGAGAAATTTAAATTGAATTAAAGGGAGGGTTAACGACCGTTTATAAATTTTGATTCTATTTTATGCATTTCAATAAACCAAAACCTTCTGAATTTAACAATTTTTCCAAATTCATATATGAAATGTGAGAAAACGACCATTTTGTAGTAATTTTGTATGTGGTGGTATGTGAGGAGACATTGGGAATTTTTGGAAACTGGAGAAACTAATTTTCGAAAAACTTTTCTTTAAAGTAATGTTCAAGGTCAATAATATCGGAGAATTAATCAACCAGCAGAGTGGATAAAATAAATACGAACTCGTGATTAGCTTATATTTCACACAGTATGGACTTACGGAAGCATATTTCCGCTTTAAAAAAAAAAATGCCTTTTTTTTTATGAAAACCATGGGAGCTCAAATTTTTCTATGTAAAGTCTGTAAAGTTATAAATTATTTGTAGGAGATATGGTTGAAAGCATAATAGACAACACTGAACACATATGTATATTTGTATGTAATGTGTCCCCTGTTTCCAACAAAAAAAAAATGCAGGATGGTAAATTTGTATTGAATAAACTTAAGTGCCTGTCTCTTATCTATTTGTATAAGTTGTGATCTTTGCCAAATGGAATTTCTTTATTGAAAAATATTTGGATATTGAAAATCAAATTAATGAAATCTTTTTTTAAAATACCAATAAATTTAAAGCTAAAGTTTCTAGTAATATAAATAAATATTGGATTCCAAATCATCGTTTCAAAATTTATAATCTTCTAAACTACGAGGCCATATTATTAGGGTAACTTTTTTCCACCAGCTGCTTCCAATATATTATCAGAAAAATTTATTTGGCTGATCGTCGATAGTTCACGAAAGCGTGAAATATTTCGATAGAAAAATACTAAGAATCTAGCGATTGAGCTACCGGCCCAAAAGGAAATTTAATTTTGCGATCATATTTTTGTTGGGATGCTTACATGGAGAATACTTTCCTCAGTTTGTCGCATCGTTAGTGGTCACTACAAAATAATGTCTCAATTTTATTATATAATAATTATACGCCTATTTTATATTGTTATAAATAAATAAATAACCAATATCTAAATTTTTTTTAGATGCAGATGATGAAGGAATAGAACGAGATTCAGACGATGTAGAAGACGAAAAATTTAGAGATACTAAAGACTTGGACTATGTGTTAGATGTAAGTATTAAAATATTTTCGGTTTTTAATTTTCAAATTTCTAACGTCAATTATTTAATGTGAATGATTTGGTACTTTTGTCACTTTTCTCAGTCCGCTAAGGTCGCCACTGTAATACACATACTAAAAAACAATTTATTATGCACTTTGTTAGTTTAATTGGTACGTCAATTTCGTGCCAATAATTCTACAATAAAATGTCATGGGTGTCATTTTACATTTTTTTTATTCTAAAGATCCTAAGCATCTCGTCATACATACCTACCAACATACCGAATTTTTTCTCTTTTCATTACGTTGCAAGATTTTAAATCCATTCTGACTTAAAATAACTAGTTTTTCATTTATGCAATAGTTAATCTTTCTAATTACGTATTGATATATCTACTTCTTAGATAAATATCTTGTCGATATCCGTTTCACGTCGCACAGAAACTAATTTAATGTAAGTTTTATGTCGATAAGGTAGATTATAGTAAATGCGGACATAATAAATTATTATTTTTTACCCAATTCATTAGACAAGATTGAAAACTATATAAAAACGATGAAATATCTTAATTTACTTATACAGACATACCTACGAGTACTTAGTGTGCAATTTTTTCGTTTCTGTTTTTAATGAAAAATAAGGTTACCAGGAATAATTGACGTGCTTTTCTTCATTACTCATTACTTATTACAAACACTACCTAATATTAATTGAAGATATAATTTGATTTTAGTTTTGTGTACCACGTGTGTTACCCACCAAACCAAATGAACATTATAAGGCTGTATGCAGAGCACTAGCTACCGAAAGCATTGAGCTTCGTGTATTTCTCCAGAAGGTGTTTCGAGGTGATACAGAACATCTGAGAATTAATGCAGACGTACAAAGTTCAAAGCATGAACTTCAAAAATTAGGATTTTCCGATTGGGTAAGTTAAATTTAATTATATTAACCGAAACCTTTTTATTTACCAACCAAATGGCTCAGATGATGGGGTCGCTGCCATTAAAGTGGGAGGTTCCGAGTTCAAGACTCACTTTGGGAATATCAAACATGAAATGTTTTTCTGGTGGTATGTTGATTTGAAACTGAGACGGGGTGGTTGGATTGGACAAACAGTCTAAATTATGACATTATCTGAAAAAATGGCGGTGAAATAGCAAGCATTTGTAAGGTTTCCGTAAAAAGAACACGTCAAGTGCTGCATTTTTCCACAAAAAACGAAAAGCTCATGTTAATTGAGATAAATGTATAAAAAAGAAGGTTCTCTAATGGGCATATCTATCGAGGTCTAAGGTTTAAATAATAACAGTTTTCTTGTCGGTATCCGAACGTCGGTGAATATATGACTTCATCGAAGCAAAAACGTCAACAAAACCTTATTTCTTCTTTACTGGTTACTTACACTTACACTTACGTGGTATCCGATATACGTCTTGCCTTTAATAGTTAAAATCAGTCCTAGATACATTATATTACTCACAATTCTATTACTCATAGTTAAAGCACAATATCTTGCTGAGAAGCTATAAATCTTTGAGATTAGAGATTAGAGAGAGAGCCAATGAATTAATCTCTAATATAGATAATGAAGATGCAAAAATTTCACCAAATTGTATCAAAAATTTCCAAAAATATATTCATGGCAATGGGCAACGATTTACTTTTGACTTTTACTTTATTATTCAAAAAAAAAAAAACAAACCAACCTAACTACAAAGATTTATCTACAATAGTTATCTTAGCCCATTTATTCAGTGAACGCAAGTAGATATTTACAAAATCTACCTAAGTATGTAGTAATTTGTATATCCCCATCACCAGCATATATATTATATGGCTATGTAACTATATATACAACTGATGTTATGCAAAAATTGATGGTTGATGAATCTCTTCCTAATTTCTTCTAAGTTTTTGTTTTGTTTTGTTTTTTTTTTTTGGAAAATGTTAGCAATTCGTTTGTTTGATTATATGCGCATATATTATGCATTTTATAGGACTATGCATCGCTGAGTTTAGCATATTGCAATTTAAAATTTGTTTCCTTCAATATTTTATGTGTATACATATAATGTGAATATATTTATTCTACTTCAGTAAGTATGTAAAATATTTTTGCAAATGTTGGGAAAATTGTAATGTGAATGTTAAGCAAAATATTGAATGAATATGCAGTCAACAATTTTGACAGCATTTTTGTATGGAACAAATTCTCATTAGTTCAATTAACCGAAACTCTCAATTCTGCTCAATAAATGATTTGACATACAGAAAAAAAAATATTAGTCCGTCTTCAAAAATGTTACGCTTCGTGTCTGATTGGTACTAGAAATGGGCTACAATAGAAAAAAACAGCCTAAGAATGCTGATATATTTTAAATAAAACCTAGTTTATATATACAGAGGCTAAATACTTGTATTTGGATTAATTTGAGGCCAAAAACTCGAAACGGAATATATGTACAAAATTTACAGGACTTTCGAAATGCATAGAATAGTACTGTGAGATTTAGAAATACATTGCCATTGCTCCAATCAAATATTAACCAATCATCTAGGACCGTCTTCACGTACATACATATTTTTTATTGAATAACTAAAAAGCTCTTTCTATATCGTATCGTAAAAAACCCTGCTCATCCCTCCATATATTTAAAATAAAAATGTACTAGTGAACAATTTTGAAATGACACGTACTAAACAGAGAGCTTTAAGCCACAAATGCATAGCAAACAGTATATGATTGAGGGAGATGCGTTGCGAATAAGGGATGAGGAGAGTGATAATAAAGTAATGCAAATCTCTTCATATAATAATGCAGACCTGTCAACTAGTACTATATCATCATCGCAAACACACACTCATCTGCTTCATTTACAAGGCATGTCACTTACTCATATGATTTCGGCATGTGGCTCAGAACTCTCGTAACAATTCTACTATTTTTTTCAAAATTTTATACTTACAATACAAAAAAAATTGATAATAATTTAAATTTTGTAATTTTATAGTCCGACGTTAGGATATGGCGAGCACTACAAGTATGTAAACGGCATATGAAAAAAAAACTGTCTTTAAATGTATATTTAATGCAATGTAACGTTAATTCTTTTCTTTTTAATTTTTTTTAATTAATTAAGTATTTCATGTTTTTGATGTGTTTTCATGTATTGAATTAGTAACGTAATCAAGATGTCTTGCTTTTGTACTTTATATCAGGAAAAACTTAATGCACATATTTTAGATAAAACCTACATAAATACAGGGTGTTACGCAGTGCATGCCTATCATTGTACAATTTCAGGTCATTTACAAAGCACAAAATCATCTCTTATTTGGTTCACTGAAACTTCATCGTTTCTTATCAAATTATTCAAAAATTAAGTGAATCCATTCTCTCTCTCTCTCTCTATTTCTCTCAATTTACTAGAAACTAGACCATACTGATTTGATTAAGCCACATTCGGGTAAATTTTAATCAATGTTTCACACTTAAGTTATAGTTTGTTTAAATATATTTTATTTATCGTAATTATTTAGAGCATCTGATGTAAATGTTTTATCCTCTTAATCTTAATCCTTTTATATTTTTAAATAATTTAAAATTATTTTTTTTTTATTTATTCTAGGCTCGATTTTGGATTCAAGTAGTAGACGAATTAAGAAGAGGTGTAAGACTGAAAAAAAGTAATTTTCCAAGAGCACCATTAGAATTTGAATTAACCCCATACGAAATACTAATGGAAGATATACGGTCAAGGTAATATATTTAAAAAGTTTTAAGAGAATTTTACTCAATAATTTGGTTACACAAATAGAATTTATATACTATACATGATGATGCCTTTATCTACACAAAGCTATTAATAGCATTTTTTAGTAGATGTATTCAACGTTATCTTATTGTACTTGTTATAGTACATATCAGTAAAAATAATCAAATTTGTCATTAGCATTGGCGGAGTGATTTTTCTCTTAAATACTTCTAAAAAAAACTAAATCAAAAACTAAAAACTTTAAAACACTGTTACAGAACAGTGAAATGCTCGCATGGTCTAGCCGCTGTAGGTTAAAATTATGTGCTGACCCATCCACACCACCATTAAATTCAGTGTAGAAATATCGTACTCGGTTGTAGCCACCAAACATACACCGAACTGAAATAAAAAATGGTCGCACTTTTTTAACTCGGCGCTGGTGATGGTGAATAAAACGCTTTTTTTTGACAGCCACAGATTCGGGGGCTACACCGATGAATTGAATGAATTGAAAGCGCCATAACAATAATATTTCCGATGTCCTGTGCAGTGTCATCTATTTGGGTGATTTTGTCGCAAGTTTATCCTTCTTTTCCAATTCCAATAGACATAATGTTGGGTTGGATTCAACTTCTAAGAATAGCTTAAAAAAAATTGGTAGTTAGGTCAAGTTTACTAGGCTACGAGTTGGTGCCGTTGATTTAATTTTATTCTCATACAATGTTTCGAATAATACTTTTAAATTCAATATTTCGCGACAATTTCGTTAAGCTTTATGAATTGTTCCTTCTTTGTTCGTAGGGTTGCAGATTGGAATGGTATGCCAATAACTCGGTTAAACGTATTAGATCGCTTGGAACTATTCTTAATCGAATGTAGCAGGTTCTTATTTAATTAATTGCGGTACTTATGACAGTTGAATACATATTACTACTCTTTCATACATATTCTACAATATTATACATATTTTCTTTTCTTTTCTTGTTTCATTTTAACTTTTGTTTTATAATTACATATTTTTATTTGTCTTTTGTAGTATTTTTACATTTCTCGCTAACTTTACTTTACTTCTGATATTATTATTTTTATGTTTACTTTTTATTTTTTTATTTCCAAAATACTATGTACCTTTTAGGCCTAGTATTTATGTATGTATTTGTTTTTTTTTTTAAATTTAAATGAATACCTAAACAATTTGACTATCATAGATAATACAAAATGTCTATATGTATAGATATTCAATTAAAAATAAAATGGTTGCCAAAGAGTTTTGCTCCTTCCACACAAACTTCTATTGTTTTGTTTGCACGATTTATAAATATCTCCAATTTAAGGAGTGACAATTTTAATATAGGGCATGGTTTTAAAGGCTTTACGGGCAATTTACCGTCAACAAAATATTTAACTCAATATTTTTAGCATTTTTTGTAATTGAATTTGGTCTTTTTAAATTTTGCTATTCATTATCGATCACTCTACTCTGTAACTCTGGTACTGTAACGTTATATCATACATAAATATCTCTATGTACTGTGCATACCTTACGTATTATCAGGAAGGAGAAACTTATTCATAGACATTATGCATATATATATATATATATATATTTTATATACATACATTACATATATATGTACCTACCTATAAAACTTTTTTTTTTTTACTTTAAGAAAATACAACCTGCGTAAAGTCATGGTTAACGGTGATGTACCACCGAGAGTAAAGAAAGATGCACATGCGCTTATATTGGAATTCATTAGGTCAAGACCGCCTCTTAGAAAGGTAAATATTAAATATGTTCAACAATTAAACGTTTTTAAGCTATATTTGCAAATAGCGTAAAGATATTTTATGACTTTTGTATATACACAGACATCGCAAGACTAAGAGTAGTATTATTAAAAAAATATTTATTATACCATGACCGTAAAAAAAAAAATTAATTGCAAAAAAGAAAATTAATTTTATTGGTAATATAAATTTGCACATATTTTATGGATATTTCAATAAAAATTGAAATTATTGGTTTTAGGCTTCTGAAAGAAAATTACCACCACCTAAATGGAATCCTACACCAAGGGAACAATTATTGGATTCGATACGTAGAGGACGTGTTTTAAAACACATACAGCCGAAATTAAAATCAAGGCGTGAGTAAAAATTAATTTTTTTTCTCATATTAAACTTAGGCATGTAAGATTTGGTACTATTTAAATTGTGTTTGCCCTGCAAGTATAATTTTCAAATAGTCAATGCACTGTGCATGTCAATTATATAAGTACTTGATAAGGCAATACTGGTTTCGTCCAGAAATGGCTAGAGATGCCTTAATACTCAAGTACAAGATGGTCATTAATAAATTAAAATAAAAAACAACAAGGGTGCCAGCATAGAGCCCTAAAGAATACCTATTTTTATGTCACCAAAGGAATCTATACCTCACGATTGAAAACCATAACAGATAAAAGGGATTTTATATTGAATATGATCATAGGCCCTAATGAAGTCAAGTAACATTACCACTTCTTTTGTTTTAATCGTTAATTATTTCACGGCTACAGTTGTCTCACATACGTGTGTGGTACTAGCCTTATTCCGTACTTTTAGTAAAGCCGTTCGACAATTCATTTACAGACTAATTCTATAATGTCATAGACATGGCACCTTCATTATTTCAATTAAACACTGCAATTGTTGAACGGCCATTTCAAGTGGAATTCAAACCACCCGCCAATCAGTTCAATGACTACAGTCTACGGTAGCTTATTTTCAAAATCGTGTCCATATGTATAAAAGATAGATAGATAGACATATGTATATTTGAAAAATGAAAGTGCACGCTTAAAACACACTTAAATGTGTAGGTTTGTTAATAAGTCACAAGCTGTCTTAAGTCAAATGCACATTTTTCTTGCGGTGCATATATAAATGTTATTTATGTAAATCACTAATAACCAGAACAAGTTGAATGCAAGATTTACAATATTTATTATGTAAATAAATCAAATAGTAGGCCAAAAATTGCAATCTTTAATTTATGGGAGTGCAGCAATAGTGCATATTATTTGTCAATCGATTGAAAACTGAAAGTTTTTTTTTTTTTTTTTTGAATTAGCAAATATATATTTACTTAGCATTAATCAATATTTAATTAACATTTTGTATAGGACGACGTTGTACATATTTTCGTTCAGAATTGTAATTTCTCGTAATTTTTTTTTTTATTGAAAGTTGTTTTTGAAAACAAAAAATTTGCCAGTAACGTAGCTAAAATATTTATCTGAGAAAGACAGAAGCTTGGATATTAAATTTTGTAAGAAATCATTAATTTTGATTAAGTATTTTAATATGTTTACGCCCGGCTATCCCTTATATTTAATTTTATTTTTAGCTAAACGGGATAATTTAAAAAATTTTTTATTAGTCGTTTTTTAAGTAAATTTAAACACCGTTTGCCCCCATCTATACAAGACCAGACGCTACTGAAACATGCTAGTCTAAGTTGCATGCAATGGCTTACACAGCATACACAATTTAAGTAGGTGAGTCATGTCCATGCATCTTGTCTAAAATATTTATATTTTTCTATTCGAAAAGTTTTTTTGTTTGCAATGATCGAAAAAGCTTTCGTTATGTTACTCTTTAACTTTTAGCTTACACTTAAGCTTTCTTGTGAGAAATATAGTTAGTTATAAGAAATATAAGTAAGCTTACATACCTATAAGTATTAAGTGTTGTTAAATTTAAACATTTCCGAATGAACTACTATTAATATGTAGGTACAGTAGAATGCAGTTAATTATAAGCGTATTAGTGGATACTTTTTCGTTCTTACAAGGTAACCCCTTGAAACCTGAACTTTTGTGTCGAATCATATTTATTGAAATTTTACACTTATTCTAGCTAATGTTTGGCCATAGAATCAAAATCTGGTAAAATTTTATTTGATCCGGATGCTAGGCGTTTTTATATTATTTGAGAATATATTTTGCCTTTACTGAAAGACATTTTCCTAGCACTTTAACAATACACAATTATGTATAAACAAATCATTTAGTAAAAAAATGAAGATTTTTGGGAAAATAGTGAAAGGGTCAAACTAACTTATTTCAAATATTCCAATTTTCATGTGAAATTTGCACTATAAAATCTTAATTAAAATGAAATTTGTCATATTTAACAGAAAAATAAAGACTGATTTACACTATTCATATACATATTAAGAATACATAGAAAAATTATAATTTGACGGAAAATTTAAATAAATAGATAAAATGGATACAGATACATAATGTTGCCTTACGGTCTCAAAAGGTTAAGTGAAGCAGGAGTGGACCATATCATTTTCAAAAAGGATATTAAAAGCACTTTTTCTTAAAACGAATACATTCGGGTTTATAAGTCAATTGTCGATCTTTTTTACATAGGTGGTCCTAATTCGCCACATTACCGGTATTTATGTGTAAAAGGGTCAATACATAACGCACATAACATTAAATAAATATTCTCACACCAAAACTGGTGAATTGAATGGTGGATTAAAAAAAATTAAATTAACCGTGTATAGCTCTGATCTATAACAACGAAAAATAAAAACGAATGTAGAGGTATGTACCTATAATCTTCCAAAAAAAAAACCAGTTCCATTAAAAAAGTCTTTCTCTTTCAATATTAACCATCAGATAAAGAAATTGTCTTCACGCATAAAAATATTTTTGAACAAAAACAAAATTAGTTATTGTCAGTATTCGGATTGTTTCACATTAGAAATTATGTTGGTTGTGTGGACGTGATTTTATTTTGGAGGATTATACTTATACTCCAATATATCAAGTTTTAAATTGTGTCATATTCATATAGAAAATAGACAGACTAACTAAAACTGTACCGGATATAAAATGTCTATGGATATAGTAGGTACAAATATTGATCATTCTCTATTTTTGAGTGTTAATAAAAGATTTGAAGATTCGACAATCGGGATTATGATACCAGCATCTGTTTGATTCTGTAAAATATAAGATAAAATGATAAAGTGCAAAGATCGAACAAGTTTACACAGTAAAATTTAGCCAACATTCATCTTACCTTTTACCCGAATTAGACTGCTGGACGAATAGAAATATTTTAACTTAACAAAGCATGCACAATGGTGAATATATGTTCATAATGGTTTATTTATATAATATGTGGACAATGTCGTAGGTATATTAAGGGGGATGATTAACCAACCATATCTATTCATAACCCATGTTTCGGGTATAAAGCCCATTATTATTGGAACGTATAGAGTTTACGTCGTAGACGCGATTAAACCACCGACTATATTTATATATAGAAATGTAAATCATTTTATAAATAACACAAAATGCAATCAATGTTTTTTTTTTACGAATTTAAGGTAGGTCTGACCGCACCCTTCTCCATATATACGCAATTCTAAACATTCGACGTTCTGCAACAATACATTTGGTTCAATAAAAATTTATTTATTGCTGTCATATATAAATGCTGTTGATGTACATGTACAATTATACATATATATTGTGCTTCGACTGTTTTCATTCATTAAGCTTTAATTAAATTTATATTTATGACTATATATAGATATATATATATATATATGTATATGTGTGTGTATGTGTCTGCCTATATTAGATGATACTTAAAAGTAAAAAGTAATTTGTTTAAGAGAATCTTCATAAAATAAATAATTGATTTATTCACATGGTGCTTGAGACTGCAATTGCAATAAATTGCATATTTCTATTTTGGTGCATGTATTTTATTTAGCAAAGAAACTCACCCCCATTGAACTGAAATATGTACTGCATCGATTGCGCCGACGTCATACCACCAAAACGATGACGATACAGTTTGGTATCTTTTTTTTTTTTTTAGACTATGTGTGCTAACCAGACGGATGATATCGTTTTAAAATTGCTACATTTTCGGTTAGTCTTCAATTAAACCGCATTAGTGCTTTGTCTTGTCCTGTTTTTTTATGTGTTACTTAATTTCAATTGTTGTGTGTGTAAAAAGAAAACCTTGAATTGAAAGTGGGATTTTAAAACGAATTCATTTATAACAATTTAATTTTCTGTGAACATTTATTAACAAAAATGACAGTTCTTTGATTCAATTAGTAGGTACATGGTACATATCGTTAATTTTTAAACAAAACGTTATTAATTAAATATTTATTACAAATCAGCTGTTATTAGTTCGGAAAAAAAACATTTCAATACGTCAAAACTACCCTCAAACAGTTTGTTCCGATCGATCGATAAATGAAAATGTCTGACACGATTTTATTACATAAATATTCATTGATGTTGTGGGAGTGTTGGTAATATCTATTTAGGTGTGTGCGCACGGTTATACCTTTACCCTTTAAATTGAGGGTAGATTTTTCTCTTTTTTTGGTTCGGTTTTAAAGAAGAAAAAAAAAAACTTACATATCCATATGACTTTGGTGTATACCTATTAGGAAAATTGTTTCCGTTTAAATAATGTATTGTGTGGCTATACATGTATGAGTACTCATATCAAGTGTAATAAATCATAAATTATAATAATATGGTTAATGTCATGTCGTAAATAAAAATATTGAACATAAAAAAATCTGCAAACGAAGAAAAAAAAATCTCTGGTACTGATGGACGAAAAATGTTGGTAACACCAGGATCACCAGAAGCCCGATGCGTAGATGCGGCTAGGGATTCTCTGTATTGTCCACAGGAAAATCAAAGAATTCCAAAGGCTGCGCCTAGAGGTCATCCTCCAACTCCCAAACCAAGATCAGGTATAAATTTTTTTTTTTTTTTTTTTGGCACGTCATTTTGTGGTGCACTTTTAACCAACCAACCATATTGATTTAAAAAAAAAGTTTACATTTTCAATGCCATATTCTGATTGAAAAGGAGATTCGTCAGCAATGGTTTGAAAATTCTAAAAATATGGTCGGGATGTGGTTAAAATTGTAAATTACACGATATTGGAATGTGTTTTGAATTTAAATTGAAAAGTACTGTGTATGTAAATATAGAATATAGAATTGTAAAGCATCCAAGGAATTTCAGCACGCACTGACACCATGTCTGAAGTTAAACAAAATTAATTTTTAAATGGGATGTTCACCAACACACAAAAAAAAAACAGGAAAAGAATAAAAGAAGAAAGAATGCTAGACAGACTCTGTGGTTTTTTTGTCGTTGTTGTTACATTAACATTGCTGTTGCATACTTCTCTGACAGACACAGAGGGCTTCACATATACTGTACCGTATTGATACTGTACTGGAGTTGGATGTGTGGTTTTATGTCAAGTTTGATAAAAGGCAGTCTCAAGGAGAGTACACAAGAGTTAATCCATAACAAAGTCTGCCAAATGTTTGCACTTGTGCCTAGGTATAATTTATTTACTATAAAGATTCGCTAGTTAGGACATTTAATTCGGATTCAAGATAACAGATTGGTAAATAGGGTCTTCGAGCATAAAAGTTATGATAAAAGGAGAAATGAGATGAGGTCGAAGCTGATCTTAACATAATGAACGTAAGATACTGGACTAGGTTGGTCAATGATCAAGTTGAATATATGGAATTGTAGCGAAAGCCAAAATCGATCAAGGACTGCAATGCTAAGAATAATAAAAAATAAGATTCGTGTCGTATATATATTAATTTTTGGATGAGGTCGGTCCGCCATTTTATAATTTTTTGGTAGCGCCAAATATAGTTCCAGTTCTATTGGTTTTACCATCGTTTTGTTAAACTTAAATATTAAAAACTATAAATAAAGTATTAGCGCTGGCATTTAATATTTAAACAAATATTTACTGTTTCAATATTAATTTGTGCGCGGTTAAAAAATTATTAACCATACTAAGTAAACCTTGAAAATGAAATTAAAAATTAAATAATAGCAAATAAAATGTATAATTGGACCATAAATAACGAAATTATGTACATATTTACACAATTACAACATTCTTCTTAAGATATTTTATTGACGAGACATTCTTTTTTATGTGAAATAGTTGCGGTAAATTTTTCTTTAATAATGGGGCCGATAATATTGAAAATACATATTTAAGATTGAGATATATTAATAAAGACTGATCCATCGTAAATGTTTGTGTATCCGGACAATTTATCACCACATCCTGGATCGCGACAATGGCTTAGGATATTTTTCATACATTCTCTCCATTGGTTATAGGAAAATTGGAAAATTATTAGAACAAATGCTTTCTTTGATTAAATGTTATGAATATAAGGCTTGCACAATGCTTAGCTTTATGAAGAGGAAAATATGTACCGATTTAATTATCCTTAGTGTTTTTTCCTAAGTATTTACACTTGTTGTTGGTATATACCTACATCTGTCATATGGTGCCAATAGGTTACGTGTTGCATGCGAAATGCATTCGAATCTATTCGAATCTATTATAGAAAACTGAAAACTGTCTTTCATAGATACTGATACATACAGAACGAATTTCTTCCTTATATGAGGATCATTTTTATCTTCGTTCCGTCTTATTACATTAGACAGGATCGATTAAAGATATGAAATAAGTGAAAACCATTTGTGGCCATCGTAATTTATTATTTTTATTATTCCTAGGACTGTTTAGAGGCATTATTTCTAACAGTTTTTAATGTGAAAACTGAACCATCTAGGTTAAACACCGGTTTGATAATTAGCCCGAAATACCTTCGTATAAATAAATGAATCGATTTTTGTTTTTATTTTATAAAATAAAAGTTAGCCTGAGGGGCGAGCTAAGACGTGCGGGACGTGGAGCCTATACTTTCTCTAATAGGCGTCAGTGTAATTGAACTTTAGAGTCGTATGGTTACTCTCGCGACGGAAAGGGTGGGATAAGCTAGAGTCATGTAGAAGCACAAAAGCCATATGGTGGAATTACGACTTGAAGAAAACGAAGAACTTACTTAAACTTAAGAAGGCACAGTGTGGGATGACCGTGTGGGATGTATAACGGATCGGTCTGACTGAGACCAACCTGTGAAGGAATTAGAAAGAAATCTTAGAGCATCTCCTATGTTTCTGCTCCGTTCTGGCAAGAGTGAGGCTTAGTATTTTACGGGACTATTTTTACACGATCTGAGAGAGCGGCTCCGATATGTGTAGCATAGAAAGATTCATCACATTTGCAATGGAAACAGGTGGAGCTCGAGGAGCGCAATACACAAACCGTAACTGTAGTAGGAATGACGTAGGCAACGGCACGTGGTAACGCTATGGACGCTAAATGGTCTCTGCGAGGCGCATGTTTCGCTAACCACTAACTACTAAATAACTAGCCTGAGCACATTTCATAATAATAATATCGAAATTCTGTACAAAATCTATTTCGAATTTATAAAGAGACACACCACATGGAACGAATGGCTGATGATGCTTCAATATTTAAATTTTGAGATAAATAAATTTCGTTATACAAATACTTTAAATAGGTTGTTCGAGTAATTTACAGCTACAGTCCTACCTACAGCCAATATATTTCAAACACCAAATTACAATCAAATTATTAACTAAATTCATTTATGTATCGCGCACAACCCCTAATTTGTTTGCCGTACCACCTACACCCTAATACAAGAATAATGTATGAATCACCTCCAGGGAATAAATATTTTGCGTATTTTACGTTAGCTTTTAGTTTAATGGATCCTGAATTCCTGAAGTCAATTTATATTTGAACAGAAATGTATAAATAGGACTATAATTGTACGGTTTTGTCTTTATTCTAACTACATCTACACAAGGAAGTTATTGAACTTAAAAACTTATGTCGTGTTTGGTATTTTGTATTTTCTTGTAAACACCGTGAAAATCTAATTTATATTTGAGCAAAGTAGTATTAGACAGTCTACTATTTATGTACGTAGGGAATTCACAAGAAAAACAAAACAAACAAACAAAATATTTGGAACGTTTCTAGTTCTTTGAACTGAGATGTGGATACTTAGCTGTTGTACGTTTCTGACTATATAGAACATTTTTGATGTAATGAATTTCTAAATTCTATATTTTTAATATATTTTTTTTTTTTGTAGTGTTACCATCATCACAATTAGATAGTACAAAAAGAGAGGAAAGTTATCGAAGTCATAGCCAACCACCCAGAACAAAACAACGGCTAATTGAAGTAGATTTTTCTCTATTTGAGGTAAGAAACTATTTATTGGTACATTAAGCACCTTAAAGTAAAAATATAATGAAATTTAAAATCCGTCATTTTGACTTTTTAATGTTTTATATTTGTGTCCTCTTAACACGTTTGCTGGCACCGTCTAAAAATAAAGTAATTACCAAGTGCCAAACTGAATTGAAAGAATATAGACCATTCCGTGAGGTGTCACAAGAAGAAACAAAAAAAAAGATTCAAGCTTTAAGCCACGAATGTACATTAATTTAGAATTTAGTATGTATGTGACCCACCGGTGGTGCACGCGATTCAATAATAATATAATTATGTAACTTGTGACCCATCGGTGGGTCATATGGCAGCCAACGTGTTAATTGACATTTGCGATGTTGAAGAGTCTTCTTTTTCAATTACAAAGAGATTGAGAACATGGAAATCGATTCATGAATGTCTTGACTATGGCCAAAAATTGCTAAGACAAGTTAAGGTTCTTATCAGGGGACCGGATCAATCTACTTTATCTAAATGTATATACCCAGAGCTAAGAATGAAAAAACTACCAGAACTCTTTACCGGGCACGGTCAGTTCATAGCGAACTTATGAGTGTGGTGGTAGAATCATCAACCTGCAGATTCTGCAAGGAATTGCCAGAAATAGCTGAACATTTACTCGGTTGCTGGCCAACTGTATCGGGAAAGACACAAAAGACGCTTGAAAGCCACATTTGGTTAACTTGTCGGAAATTCGTGACGCACCTTGGTCAACCATCCTAAGGTTTATTGATCTTCTAGAATGGTAGACCGAAAGGCATGTGAGAACGTAAGGGATGTCTAATAGGTGCATCAAGGACTTTCGACCGTTCTAAGGCGCTAGCCCTCTCACACTATCCAATATTCATGATTGCCATTTTAAAAATTTTATTAAAATTATATTCAAAATAAATCCATCCGCTCTTATTGATTTCAGTCTTTAGTACTTTTTTTACCATAAACTGAACAGAATATTCGGAATCGATAGCAATTCTATTGTTCTATTTCTATTGTACGTTGTGTTATGTTAGTTCAGAATTTTAAAATGGTTTCATCATAATCACGAGATATAAATCGATGCCTATTATACATATCTGGGCCATACTTTAATGATTTAATTAATTAATTACATTTCTCATGATACATAATTGAAAAATAGATGATTTGTTTATGGACATCAATTGTTAAAGAAAACTTGAAATGGAATTTCTTTTTATAGGATGAAGATTTATGGAATGTAGCTGATACTGAAGTACCAAAAAATCAACAACAAGTCAATCATGAATCTTCCAATAGTAGTTCACAATCACAATATCAACATGTAAACAATGAAAACAATCCAAATGATATCAATACAGTGGTGGTTCATAGACGAAAAAGTAAGATTTTTTTTTTTTTTTGGTTTTGTTGTTTGGTGTCCCAATTCTGATTTTTTTCTTTCTTTAACAAATATTTACAGAAGACACAATAACGCACGATGAGTATCACAGGTTTTGTGACAACGTCCTTGAATGTAAATAAATTCAAAATTTAATATTTTTTCTTATATTTTATGCATGTTTATTAGAAAACAGTTAAGTTGATCGATCTTTGTTTTTTTTTTGGAGGAAGATTGCAACAGAAAAGAAAGTTTTTAGATAGCTTCTTGATAGATTTCTTTATTTGTCTACTAGAAATAATTTCCAAATTTGGATAGAGCTTGAACTCCTCCATAGATCATATTCAGTCATCGAAATAACGAAGATCGTCTAATAAGCACATTCGTTCAAAATTCACGGGAATGATCAATGAAAAATTTTCGAAAAAAGTCAAAAATGATTTTAAACTCTTCCCTCGAAAAGTCTTCCTGGAACTAAAGGGGAATGGATTATAAAATTTTTTTTTTTACATATAATTGACTGACCCTTGCAAAATGTTTATCCAAAAGTGAAGTTCTGTCTGACTTTACTTTTCTTTACCACTGCTTGTACCGTACAGAGGAGTATCGATAGGCTTTTGCACGAACAATTCTTTGAATATGATGGACGGATAGAGTTTAGAAATATTTTTTGTGGGAAACTTCATTTCAAACCATTCTGGTCAAAACTAAAATTTTAGTATTACTCGTGAATGTGAATGAAATTATAGATTAATAAGACTCTCAGTAGCGTCAGTAGCGTTACAACTATAATCAATTCTAATTCTATCTAGTTTTTACTATTTTTTTTTTCTTCCTTTTTTTGGATTTATTCAAAATATATGAATAAACTTTTTTTAAGTAGACACATCCGTTATGGCATTACAATCGATTTGATTTCATTTTCACGTACTTTTTTTTTAAAAGTATTTTAATACATAAAAGTAGCATTCAAGTAAATAATTAATTATTAATTGAATTTAAACTGTAAATATTTGCTATTTAGAGTTGTATTGAAATTATCTGTGGTCATGTGTAAACAAATTGAAAACATTTTTAGCATACGACTTAGCAACACAGTGCGAATCACGTCGTGCTTCAATGCGTCGACATACAATAGTCGGATGTCAAAGTAATTTGGAATGTCAATCGACACCATCATCACGACCCGAATCACGTCAATCGGAAATATCAACAACGGCCACAATGAATCCATTAAATCCATTAAATCAAATGAGTTCAGCTATACTGGATGAATGGACAAGGGATACAACGTCTCTGGATGATACCCAATGGAAGGATTCGGTTAGTGTAAGTGATCGATTAGCGTTAACATTAGAAGAAATCGTTCACATTCGATCGGTGATAACGAAAGCTGAGCTTGAAGGATTGCCTGTTGGTGTACGGGTGAAGGAAGATGTTGAAAGGCGAAAAGTGTGTTTTCTATGTTTACGGAGTAGATTTACAATCTTTGGCCAATGGGGAGTTCAATGTAAATTATGTCAACGAACAGTATGCTCCAAGTGTTATTCAAAAGTAATAAAATTTTCGTCTTTTTGGTTTTTCGTTTCAATTAATTTGAAATTTTTTTTTCAGATGAGAATACCTACGGAACATTTTAGAAATGTTCCCGTTGTGCTGTTATCACCATCCTTAATGAACAGTCCAGTTACATCAACAGCACCATCTCCAAGCCATCATGTACACAATTTAACATCCACTGGAGCATCGAGTATTTTGGATGAATCATTTCCGAAATCTCTAATGGAACGATTATTGCGCACAGATTCACATGGCAAGGTGGTGCCGTTGAACTTATCCAAATTAACTATTAATTATCAATGAACAAATCTTTTACAGAAATCTCATACAATAGGTAGCGTTCCGTCATCACCAAAAATACATCATTCCACTTCCAGTACACCAGGCGCCAGTGTTCTAAACGCAACAAATCAAATGACAATATCAGTCGGCGAATTACCACCATCATCCTCAACTGATACCGTCGATAATGCAGTTAGTAACCGAAATTCAATAATGTCACGAAGTATGGAAGGTCCACGTAGTTTACCGCCACAAAGTCCCGCCCGACCACATTCAAATAATAGCACACTAGACAGAAGGTAGGATTGTAGACAGATCATTAATTTTGCCATTTTCATTTAAAAATTTGCCAAATCAATCATAGAAATCGTTTTGCCAGGGTGTTCCTATCGTCGGTCAACGGCGATCAACGAGAAGTACTGCGCGGTGAAATGATGGCTGTTTGTAATGATTGTCGTGGTTTTGTTTATGAAATTATTCGTTCATCAAAGCAAACAAGATCATCGGCACGAAATAAAGCGCTCAGAAATCTTACATTGGATTTGTCACCAGTATATAAAAGATGGTAGAAGAACCAATTCTAATTTACCCTCTAAATAGAAAATTTTAAACGCAAAGCTATACATATATTACATTACATACATATTATTGACATCATTAGCTTTTTTTCGATTGACATTAGATGCAATCTTCAATCTATATTAATAAATAGAGAGTAAAAAAAAAAAAGTATTAATTCCAAAATTGGCCTGGCAAGTAAAACTAGCACAAAAAAAGAAAAAAATTAAAAAATTGTTATTTTTTAAATTAAAATGGAAATTTTTGTAAATTAATTGTTTGCCTTTTTTTGGTTTTAAAATTTATTATTAAATTAAATTTTACATCAAATCGATAAAAAGAAAAGAAGCCAAATAATAATTTTTCCTTGTGTGACTTAAATTGGAAATTTTTATTTTTCTATCATTTTCAAGATAAAATAAAATCGGCAGAATCAATATTTGTGTTTCAAAAATTATAGTCAAATATTTAAGGTGCTTAAAAATTTAAAGAGCTTAAAAATAGAAACATTTTAAAATGAGAAGCTTTTGCTATTACTTAACTAAAATGCTCAAAATTTCGTGAAGTACCTGAATTGTTGATCTATTTTCCTAATATCCTAATATTTTCGAAATATTTCCATGTTCATCAAACATCAAAATTCTTGAATTGAAAATACCAGATGACATTTTTTTTTTAATTTGGGAACCTCTATTCCCAGTTTTATGTTTTGTTGTAATCCTACCGATGAAAATGACTTTTGAACGATTTTTTTTTTTTTTTTTTTTGAGAAATGAAATTGTGTTTCAAAAAGACAAATGAGGACAATCACCATCAAATATAATTTTTGCACTCCTCTTCTATATCTAAATTTACATTTAAAAAGTTGTTCGGAATTAGGTTCCCCCTACTGGCGTTTTTCTTTCGACTCTTTAATAGAGTAGGTTTTTTTTTTATTTGGATTTATTTAGAAAAAACGATTTGATGTAAGATACGAAATTTATCTATAAATAAATTTAATTTTGGAGTTGCCTGAATTTTAAAAATATTTTTTTTTTTTAATTTTTTGTCGGCCCAACAAATCAATAATAATTAATAAATAAATATAGAGAAAAAACTAAAGTACCTTATTACAATATAATTTTACAATTAAATACCCACTGAAGTATTTTTGAATTTAGTTTTATATACATACAATTTGTACATACATTTTTTTCGGTTAGTTTAGGAAAGTGTAATTTTTAATTATTGTAACATAAATATTAGTTTAATATTAATTTAAAATTGATAATGCATTAACGGCTCGTGAAATTTTTCCTAGAAATAATATTTATAACTTATTATAACTAACAAAGACAGAAAGATAGAAAGTGAAAAAAAAAAAAAATAAGAAAAATTATTGACTAACGAAAATTGCTTGAAAACATTCCGCTGGTATTTCCATTTTGTTTTTTGAAATGGTACAATTACGACTTTTCCACGTTCCAATTCTATTCCACATTACAAATTCATCTAGTCCATTTTTCATTCACACAGTTCTCTCTTTTAAAACACATTCACATGAATGAGTAACAGTGGGGTCTTCTTATTAATTATGGGTCCAAATAGTCGTAGAAAAGAAGAAACAAAAAAATATCCGTGAAATGAGATAAATTGTAATTTAAATTATTCGTGATATAATCTGTCCGTAAACCGGAAATTAATGGCCGACCATGACCTACTATATAAGGTCCAAACGGTATTATTATTACTAAAGTTTTATTCCCAAAAATAATTCTCTACGATGATTGGGATCAATAATTCTCACGAAGTCGCCTCTGTAATTCAAACAAGGCATAATAAAATCAATATCAATATGTTATGTCCATATTTTAGTTTTATCTTTGTATGACAACTGGGGCCATGGGAGCATGAATTACGTAACAAAAGGGCTAATTTCTCTAGAATGCATTTTAATTTCGAAATGTAATATGGCCGACCATAAATTGCGTATCTGAAATTTTCGAATGAATAAACGTCAAAAATTCTGCAATGTAATTTCGAGACGTTTACGCGTTTGTTACGTAATTCATGCTAGAGTCCCTAGTTGGCTATTATCAGTTGTTGCAAATAATTGATACCATTTGATCCTAAACCCTAAGAGAAGTAATTTTTTTTTTCATTACTTTATTCTTATTTTGGTATTTCCGTTAAAAATAGATTTTTAAATAATTTTGAAGAAATAGTAATAGATAAGAAAATATATTATTATACCTTTGATGAATTTAAAGAAAAAATTTAATAAAATGTTCAATGATATTAAAAATTTAAAATTAAAAAAAAAAAAATAGTTATATATTTATAAAAAGATAGAAAGAGAAAAATTATAAAATTATATTACCAATTTTACATAATATGTATGTAGATCCCAGACATTTTTAAAAACTATGGATGGCGAGACTCGTTAAGTGGTTTTTTTTTTCCTTATCGGGTGGCTGCCATATTGTAATTTCATTTTTCATTATTTACTTATGACAAGTAATCTCTGACATTGGTTTTTCTTGTTGCACCAAATAGATTTCTCATACTTTAAGGATCACCAACAATAACGTTAACAATAAATGACATTTTCAAGCAAAATAAATTGATCGATCGATGTGGTTTTTGTGGTGTAAAACCTCTCTCACACTCTCTCACAAATTTACCCACATTGGTAAATCGTAATTATTGTTTATCACTGTCTATTTAAATATGGCTGTTTCCTTTACTCTTTTTACGATATCGTTGTTCACCGGAGAAACATGGGTAAATTTTGTAGTGTGGAGGAGACTTAAAAATCGTTGGGAAACTTAATCGGCAGTCTTTATTATACCGTTAATAATTAACGGGACCAGGCAACCACACAGAGTATTTTCTGTTGGTCACTTTGTTACAAGTTGTTGATGGTATGTGTTGGGCGATCCTTAGGTGTAATACCAATTTTAGATAAATAATTTTAATTCAGCCAAATTTAGCTTATCAAAAGCTTTAAATTAATAAAAAATAAAAAAAAAAAAAACTTTTAAAAGAATCTCCATTCTTTTTTGCTTTCTTCGTTGATTAGCTTGCTTGTCTTGTTTTTGGCCGATAAATATGAATCAATTCAATACACTACTGATTATAATATTTGTTTTATAAACAAATTAATTTAATTATTTTACATTTTTAAAAATATTATTAAATTATAAATACCAACCACCAAATAAATAAACATTTTAAGTTTTATCAAAAAAAAAAACAACAAAAAAAAACGATCAATGTTAATAAAAACAACAACAAATTATTAAAAACAAAAAATTTGTATTATTCCCAATATAAGTAGGAACATATCGATGGCTTATATACAATACCCGCCAACTCATTTTTACCGATTTTTTTTTTATTGCATAAAATTGATGTTTATGCAACCCTGCATCTATGGTAAAATTATCACAAAAAGTTTGTTTTTTTTTGCAATGTTTGACGCTATACGAAATAATTAGGTATTTACAATTTCCTGAAAAAGTACATAAAAATAAGTTAGCGGGTATTGTATATAAGCCATCGATATATAAATCGAAAAAAGGAGAAACGTGGGTAATAAAAATCGTTGATAATACGTGTCTCTGTGTGGCACACAATTCAATCGATATGAAATTGTCACAAACTTCTGCGCAGATACGAAATTTTATTCTGTTAAATCGATAGACCCCATAGTGGCTCAATGGGTTTAATTTGAGCCTGAGCAATACAACGTGTACGGCATTTTCTTAAGTATCTATACATCGTAACACAACGTATTGAGGAAAATTTCAATTACCGTTAGTAATTAGCAGTGAGTAGAAAATCTAGAACCTGAGTCAAGTCAGTTTTACCTATCTGGGCTCCGAGAGCAATCCGTTGCCCACATTTTTTTTTTATACTACCCAATTTTCAATTCATTAATTTCATGGCCCACCCATATAACCGAATGTTTTAACCAAGCATGGTTTTCACTGTAGAGTAACTGCTGTTAAAAGCTTAGTACTAGTAGTCATTTCGATCAAGTACAATAAGGAAAAAACCCAAACTAAAACTGTACGAGAAATAAATGTCGTCTTGTCTTAATAGATGAAATTAATGTAAGATTCAAGATTCAACAGATAAGGACGGATATATGTATATATAAAATACGTTTTTCAGATAATAATCGGTTTTTTGTTTATTTATTAAAAATATAAGAATTATTAATAAAACCAAATAAAAAAGAAAAATGGAGTGCATTCGTTGGACATTTAACGTTTCGATGATGTTTCATCATCATTACCATGTGATGATTCCCGTTTTCGATTCTGATATCGATTATTTTTGCCGCCTTTAAATTTGTTATTTTGATTTCGGCGAGACTTCA
This sequence comes from Platyura marginata, assembly GCA_026745375.1. Taxonomy (NCBI): domain Eukaryota; kingdom Metazoa; phylum Arthropoda; class Insecta; order Diptera; family Keroplatidae; genus Platyura; species Platyura marginata. The sequence goes on along the minus strand of JANSTT010012334.1, from coordinate 22,334 downwards.
TGTTCTCAACAACTTTTGTCAAAAACTCCGTTTCTTCATCGCCCTCAAGTACACGAGCAGTAACATCGATATCATCGATTTTTATCTACAGAAAAAAAAAAAAAAAAAAACAAAACAATTTATTTCGATAATTGAAATATAATTGAAATTGTGTACCTTGGACTCCTTAAATTTGTCCACTATTGGTTTGGCACTGTTCTCATTGTTAAGTCGAACTTGTCCGCTTTCATCGCCCTTGTTGTAATCGATAAATGCCACATCAGCACCTGTAAAATGGAAAATTATGTTTTGTCTTATAAAATTTACTGTTTCTTATCCTATATTGGTGAAAAGCAATTCAATGACAAATCAAATCGATATGCTCACCATTTCATTGGGGGAGCGAATTTTTATTTTCATTTTTTTGGAATTCTTCAATTTTTCATTAAATCATTTCAATTTAAACACTAAATATCACTCTCTCTCTCTCTCTCTCTCTCTCTTTCAACACACCAAGAAACGAAATACATATTTGTCAACGACTTCATCAGCATGTACTTCCCTTTTTTTTTGTTGTCTTGTTTTCGACAATAATTCTTAACGAAGTCAGATAGTGTTCTTTAGATATTCTCCAGTTTTTGGAACCTTAAATAACTAACGAGTAGAATTAGCATTTTTTCCAGTAGTTTTTATTTGTTTTACGAAAGGATATTTTCAATTTTCAGTATCATCATCATCAATGGCAACACAGCCCTCCGCGGGCCTTGGCCTAACTCGTAAAGAGGATTCACAATAGTTTTTTTTTTTTTTTACAACTTTTACAAACCCTTGGGGCTTGGGAATATTTCAGTTGAAAACTTTCCAAATGCTAAATTCCACAAATTCTCATAGCTCAAGATGTTTTTTTCTAATATTTAAAGTTTTTCCTTTGTTGAATCGACAACCGGCAGTTATGCTTTGAAAAATTGACCTGATCTTATATTTTTAAGTGGAAACACTTCATATTTTACTCTCAGATTGAAATTGAACCCGGAACCCCCCGTTCCAAAGGCATTAAATCTACCACTGAGCCATTTGGTCAGTTTAGCCCCAGTATACCAACAATAATTAGAAAAAGATTCATAACTTTCATGGATAATGGACATATCAAATTGATGAGACAAGGCAGATTGACTTATAAAGAAATAGTAAATAGGAAAGATTCAATTTGCAGGTTCCAGGAGTGACTTCGTTGTAAATAGCAGAATATAACATGGAACTAGAATCCGATATCTGCGGTAAAGTGTATAAATACTCACCAAATTCAGTAATGGCATTTTTAATACTTTCACGAGTTGTAGTTTTGCCCAATCCTTCTAAGTGGATTACAGCTCCTTTTGGCAAATTAATTGATAGTCCTCCTTCGGGCTATATATATATAGAAAATAAAATTATAAGTAAGAAACAACTGAATATTCAGAATATTCACCTTTTTATTCTTCTGTTTTTCGGCTAGACGCTCTGCCTTTTTACTTTCATAATAATCATTTTGCCATGTCTTCTCCAGTTCAATGTTGTTAAAAGAGACTTTGTCTTTCTGCAAAAATTCATCACACTGTTTCTTTGTATAGAAAGTGACAAAGACACTTCCCTTAAATTTATATAATTTGGTTGGCTTGTCTAAGTACTTTCTCATCACAATGTTGACAACTTTATCAAACGGCTGAAAGAACTCAATCAATTCTGATATTTCCGATGTAATGGGAAATCCTTTAACATATGCCGTACGCGATATACACTCCTTTCGTGTTTCCTCATTTTGTTCCATCAAAGGTCGTTCGGGATGTCGACGAATTTTCTCTTTATCTTCACTGATTTCAATTAATCCTTCGTCGGATTTTTGCAGAGCTGCAATAATAACGTCCGGTTCCTTTGAAATGGACGATAAACGTTTGAATGTCAACAGAACGGTCAACGGTACCCAACCATCATCTTTAGCCGTTTCGGCTTGTAAAAATTTGTCTCTGGCCAAATTGGAATCGCCAAAATAATATTCAATTTGACGTATTATGTCTGCTTCAAGTTTTGATATTGGTTTTGTTTCTTCTTCGACTTTTGGTATTGATTTTTCTTCCGTTTTATTGTCCTTCTGTAGGCTGGATACATCATCAGCTATTGATTTTGGGACATTTCCGTTTTTAGCCTTGGCATCATCGTCTGATTTATGTTCGGCGATCGCCTTTGCATTTCCATTGTCCGGCAACTGTTCTGTGATATCAGTTTTTGCCGGTGAGACAACTTTCGTTGGCGAAAGTTTTAATTTCTTAGCATCAGGTTCAACTACTTCAGTGTCATTGACATTCTTAGCATCGGCCATATTTTAGATTCTAAAAAAAAAAATAGAATTTTTCCGTTAATTTAATGGAATAAGAACAAAATTGTACAATTTGGAGAAAAGTAGGGTTAGCAAATAACAAAGAATAAATTAAAAACAAAAATTGCTTAAATACAAAACCAAACTTTTTGTCTAATTAAAAAAAACATTTTCATAGTAATAATGAAACTTACATTTAGTTTTGATAGATTTTTAACGAGATAATTGATTTCAACAAACGAAAACCTTAGACAAACCTTAAAACGTGCCTTTTTTCTCTCTGACTCTGTTTAACTTTTTTTTAATGGCGGTTGGAGGAGTGACGGCCGTTGAGTAACGCTGCGTTGATAAGTGAAAATTCGTGTTGCCACATCTATTTTTTTTTACATTGAGTACAGTTGACCCAATATTTTGTGCAAGTTCGATACTTTTCGGATTTCTGTGTATTTGGGGATACTATTTTCATGTATTTTAATTAAATTGTTTTTCGTACTCCGTGTAAATCCCTAATTAATCCGTATTTAGCACCTTATTTACTATTCACTGTTTGTATTGAGTAATTGGATTCGACAAGAGTACCTGATTGTTTTATATCAGGCACCCAAATACTGCATCACTAGTCACTGTCAAATGACTGTTTTTCGGGCTTCAACTATGGGCTTATTTTAATATATAAGTTAAATATTTTCTGTTGATTATTAATTAACATACAAATTATTATTCGAAATGAGTGAACCACCAAATATTGCCGAGGATCCCGAACAATTAGAGCCTGGAGCTTCAAATGAAAGTATGCTGATAACAACGGATTCATTGGACGAGATTTCGCAACAATTGAGCACCAGTTTAGAGAAGTTAAATATAACATCTGAAACTACCAGTAATATTGAAGAGATTCAAGATCAAATTGAAATTGAACCAACATTACAGACAAATGGTAAAATTGCATTGTCTGAATCATTCACAAATGATGATAGAACTGATCAATTTGCGGACGAACAACAATCAAAGGAAGATTATCTACACGATTCAGATTGGCTAAATAAAGATGAACATGTCTTTATACTGAGTACAGCTGGAAAACCGATTTATTCGTTGCATGGCAACGAAGATAAATTGGCGACACTGTTTGGTGTTATGCAGGCGCTCGTTAGTGTGGTTCAATCAAATCATGATACAATTGTGTCAATTAAAGCCAATGGAATCAAATTTGTTTATTTAGTAAAACCTCCGTTAATATTAGTGGCTGCATCAAGAAAAAAACGAAGCGTCCAACAGATTCAGCTTCAGCTTACGTATGTTCCACTATTGTTAATTACTTTGACCACTCATGAATGAATAATTAAAATGAAATTTCAGTGATGTTTACAATCAAATATTATCAACGTTGACCTTATCTCATATGACAAAAATATTTGAGAAACGAAAAAACTTTGACCTACGAAGACTTCTATCAGGAAGTGAACGACTTATCGATCATCTATTGGTTAAACATAGTAGCAATGGTTGTAAAGGTAAATATAAGGATATCTGATAGTCTCGTACAGTTTTAGAGATTGTCAATTTTCTTAATTTCCAGTCACAAATAATCCTTTTACATTTCTTACATCTTCGGTGAGAATTCTGCCGTTAAGTTCGGCCGTTCGTGAGACAATAACCAATGCCATTCAAAGTAATTGTTCCAAAATAAAGAATTTAGTTTTTGCGGTCTTAATAGCCAACAACAAATTGATCGCATTGGTTAGAATGAAGAAATATTTTATTCATCCGGCTGATTTGAGGTAAGTTTTTTTTTTCTTTAGTTATTGTTCTGACGTGACTGAGTGGTGAGAACACTTATAATGGCATTCACAATCCACTAGAGATATATTTTGTTCTTTAGTTTTGATCTATGTACAGTTCTGACTTTTGTACATTACTGGTAATAGACCCTCGTACTTTAACGATTCAGGTAATTTGTCATAAAAACGGGTGTTAAAGCCAGTTTTATTATTGCGTCCATATTCAATTTGGTATATGAGCTCACTGCGGGGAGCTATTCATGCAGTACATTCTATATTTTTCCTTGCTTCTGGTATTGAATCTCTTGTACTAGCTCCAGTTTAGTTCAGTCCAGTCAATATCCTTCAGATTTTCAAAGTATATATGATCGATCCATCGCCATAACTGTCCGTTTTAAGGTCCTGAAGAAGTGTAAGGCGTAGTTCTTAAGCCCTAAGCCAGATAAATTGTGGATTTTTTTTTTCTTTGGAGAACTTTGGAGATGTTGTTTCAAACAAAATATTTTACAGGCTGATATTCAATTTAATTGAATGCTCCGAAAGTTTTAAAACCGCCGAAAGTTGGACGCCAATTTGTTTGCCAAAATTCGATTCCAATGGTTTTCTGCACGCTCACGTTTCCTATTTGTCCGATGATTGTCAGGCATGTTTAATGCTGTTATCGGTTGAACGAGATGTGTTCTTTATATTGTCAGATGCAAAAAAGAAAATCACCGAAGTAAGTTAAGAGAATCAACAACATCAACAAAATTTGTTATGTTTTTTTTTTTATTTTGTAGAAATTACGACGATCACATTGTTTAAAGGCCATCAACGATGCTATGTATAATCAAATTAATTTACGATCAGTAGACATTCCGGAAATTAGACATTTTTTGTATAAATCAAAATCAAGTGCACAACTTCTTTGTTCGGAAATTACAATTCCATATAATACACCGGATGGATTTCGTCGGCTTGAAACTTTATATTACACCGTTCATCATCGAATACACAATACCAGTCGACCGTTGAAGTTAATATTCGAAATGATGGAAAAGGAAATTATATTGGCCTGGGTATGTATTAACCATTTAGATTTGCTTATTTTTCGTAGTTGTAGTCGTAGTGGAAACCATTTTGATTCAATAATCCGAATTTACTTAAACTATTTTCCTAGTGTACTTAATGTCTCAAGATTTATGGTTGACCACATATATTTTTTGGGGATAATAGTTAAGTAGTCGATAGAATAAGGTGTTTACTAGAGCATCTTGTTGCAATCTTTATGTCGGGGTCACCAATTGTGGATATTTTAAATGTGGCGTCCTAAAATTTACGTATCTACCGACTTGTTTTGTTCGACTTATGGGTGTCCCTCAACTGTCCATCGTGGCTGTGCAAAAATATTTGGTTGTTGTTGATAACGTTTGTTTGTTAGGTCCATTATTTCAAAGTCTAATATTAACAATTAAATCTAATTAATTATTTTCAAGCTTGAGCCAGTCAGTCCTATTATAGTTGATCCACCAGACACGGCGGATAAAAATAATTAAATCAAAATCAAATAGAAATAATGCAAAGTATCTCCTTTTCCAAGCGTAGTCTCCGTTTAGCCATTGAGGGTTGCATATTTTCAATATTATTTAGAAAAATATTATGGGGCTACTAAGAAGTATACCGAAAAGGGAGCCCTTTGAAAAAAATTTGTCATAATGCCTTTTTGTCTAATATTTTATATAAGGGAAAAATCGACTTGAGAGCTTTTGTCCAAATGTGGACATTTTGCTGTATATAACGTCTAATAAATCCCCTTCGTCTCTACAAAAAGATTGTTGATTTAAATTTGTTGCCCACAACCCACGATACTATAATTTGAGGTGGCTAGAGGTATCGTACTTATTAATCCTAGCCCTACAACCGGTAGTCGGTAATGACCTTTCACTAAATAGTTCTTCAACGGTACTTATTCACCGCTATAAACTTCAGGTCTCTTTCAGCACTCCTTGTTCCAGTTGAATTTGTTTTCAGGCAAACGGTTGTCCTCTATCCATTGTAGTACCTACACCTAGCCAGTCGGCTAACTTTATTGATTAAAATGATGCTTGATCCTTCGTATAGTCTATGTATGAGTTAGTGGTCATTCTCTGGTACTGTAGATTGGTCTAAAAATTCTATATGAGAACGGAGTGAATAACTGCGAGATTCTTCATTTGATATAAAACATTAATAAGTGATGCCAATAATGGTACTTGCAGAACTCATTCCATTTCAATTGAACTCACCTGGATATCACTCCACCCAAAATCTGAATCGACCATATGGTCAAAAAAAAATGTCTTTTTGCTGTGACCAATCCCTAATTCGAAGCGTTTGACTCTCTGAATCAATAAACATATTTTTACTGAACAGAATATTCTACATAGAACTACATTAGCTAGATGTTCAAGAAGTGAGCATTTATTTTGTATTTTTACAGGTCACAACCGGCTATGAATTATATGTAATATTTGAACCAACTGTAGATAAAAACTCCGTGATATCATTAGTAAATACACTTTTAAATTGGATTAAGAAAGAAGAAGATGTTCTATTTATATTAAATGCACCGACATTTTGAATTAATTAATTAATTAAAATTACACTTGCATGTATATTTTAATTAGTAATATCATAGGTAAGTAGATATTTAAAGCGAAACGCTTAATAAATTGTTTAAAAAAATATTTAATGCCATTTCCAAGAAATTCAAAAGAAATTAATTTCACAATAAAAAGTTTATAAATTATGTACATAGTCAGAAAATTAAAATGTATTTTTTTAATTAATTAACAGTCCATTATGATATAGATTACCCAACCCTATGCAAGGGAAATTATTTACATTCGCTCTTTCTTTCTGAAGTGTCATGGGATAACAAATAGAGAACATCATTAAACTGTTAGTACAGTACAGTCATACTGGATCCATAGTAGAGATTGTGAGTTGAGATTGGCATCGGTAATGCTTGTCTCGAGAGTTCGAAACATAACTACTGATAAAGTACCAGAAAAAGCTGTAATTTATTAATAAATTGTAATATCCGTCCATTTTTGATTACATTTGTTACGTTGTATAGCAGGCAGCACTGCGCGGATTTGACATTTAACTTTTAAATACATCCAATTCTGTTTTTACACGTTACGTTCCAGAAAAAACCGTGCAAAAAAAAAACCGTGTAAAAAAAGACATGGAGTACATATTTTTTATATATTTAAAAATGTGTAAAATAAATAATTAATTTTAAATGTTATTACGACATTGTGAGCTGTGACTAGATACGAGAGATTGGGATCTTTTGTTTTTTTGTTGTGACATTTTTTAAGTGTTATTTCTGAGGAAATATAATTTTTCGAATTTCGGCAATTATCGTTTCACGAGAAATAAAATAAATCGTGAAATCGCCATTTTTGGTGTAGTTTTGAATTTGAAGTGTAGATATTGGATATCGGAATTGTAGAAGTGTTCATTTCTCGTTTGAATACAACGGACGTGTATATAGGTTTTATCGCATATATGTACAGTACATATATATGTAAGTATATTGTTATCTAGATACCTTTGGTGGTAGTGGGAATATCTTCGTCTAAAAATAATTGACTCGGAGGTGTTTGGGTGCGCGACAAAACGACTTTTTTCATACTTTGCTTTTACACACACACACTCTCTATAGCGCGAAAGAGACCACGTCTCATCATCGTACAGGAAAGATTGTGCATGTGCATGTAAAGGGTGCTAATCTTTTTTAAAATTGTCCCGCTGAAACACAAAATCCAGTATCTCCTATGTAAATATATAGAAAATACAAAGTTCTGTGTTTCAACGGAAGAATTGTTAAAATCTAGCGGGTCACAGAAAAGGAAGTAACGGGTCACTGCGCTGGTATGATTACTATAGTTGTCTCTAACATTTGGAAAGGTTTGTGTGGTCTTTGTTGCTCCATTACCCCGATTAAAACTAGAATGACTTTTTTTTTCAATGAGCTCCTGGATATTTTATGTGGATGATCGGTAATTTGCTATTTATTGGAGTAAAATATAAACAATTTAGACTATTTCAATAATTTATATTATATTTGTATCACTTCTCACACAATATCTTACAAATTATTTTGGAAGGGTGTCTGAGTATATTGGCAATGTTTTGTTTTTACTGTAAATCGCACATAGAATTGTTTGTAATTTATGTAACTGATGGGTTTTTCTTTTGTTATATTATTGTAAGTATCCTAATTCATTATAATATTTATTTACATATGGGCGGGTATATTTAAATAATTTATGTATAATAATTAATTTTATTATCTACATACTTATCTATATATATATATATATTTTATTGTTCTTAAATTGTTCTTAAATCATCTAATATTCTAAATTGTTTCTTATGTAACATTTTCTTTTCTATTAATGTATTTAATACATAATTTTAGTGGTTAGATTTTTGCAACAAGTTTTTTTTTAAATTCTCGGCCGATTTTTTTTGATAAATACTTAAAAATAATTTTTTTTTATTGTTGCAGTGTAGACTCAACTTTTTCGATAAAACTTAATTTTGAAATTGATTGGTTTTTCTTTATGTTTGATATTGAAGAGTGAATTTTACAGTTTACATTTACACTGTAAATTTATTTCCAAAAAGTATATAATAATCCAATATGCAAATTTAATTCTGTATCCATTTGCTAGAACAGCTTAAGTCAACTAAGGAAAAATAATTCCATTTGCATTTCATGAGGCGTATTTAGGATTTCCTTTTGGAAGGGAGTTTTCCAGCAAATGATTTTTGTATTTATTCAATATTTCAATATTTAGTTACATTTTTAACAATAGCAAAAAACTGGTCCGTTCGGTTATTGAATTCAGTCTGTAGCTACAGAAATAAGTTTTCATAGAAATCATGGACCTAACGTAATATGTAGCAAGTTAGTAACAACCTGCTGTTGAAGAAGACAAGTAATATTTAGTATTTTTTTTTTAAGTATTTTATAATTTAATTTAGGCGTCAGAACCATCTGCCCACCCTCAAAATACTTAGATAATGTTTCCCTTGTTTAGTTAAGTTAACTGCGAAGCTGTTTTGTAAAATAGCCACAGAATTCAATTGTTGCGATTGGACAAAGCATACTTATCTTATTAATCTTCTTTCTTAATGGATATAAACAAGCGAATTGTTGATTATTTTTGAAAACAATATGGCAGAACAATTGAATATTTTACATTATATTTTTATTATTTAAAATTTAACCTAAAAGCCAACGGAAATTAAATTTACTGTAAAACACATAGTAGATAGGTATCTCATAATTTCTCCAATAAAACTTTAACCATGGAAAAGTTATCAATTGGAAATTACTCAATAAGAATAATGTTCCCTTCTTAAAGTAATATTTCAAATATGTACGATTGCAATTCATCTCTCACGCACAATGAGCCGACTGACTATATAGTTTAGTTTTAATTGTTGATTATAGCGATAAATTTGTGACTAGACATCTTTAATTTAGTATAAATAAATTTCAACCAACGACCCTTAGATTAATAGTTAGTTCCATGCTTTATCGACTGATCTTGCCAATATTACATATATGGTGGAAAAGGTGTTTGTATACAGTCATTAATAGTGGAATAGATTTATTTGGCCGATATAAAATTCGTAAATCATTTATTAGTATTTAGGATCCATTGTAGTGGATGATCTTTGTTGAATTGGACAACATTAAATGGCTTATATGTACTACATAGCAAAACAGTTATATATATTTGTAATATAATTATTATGTATACGGAAATGGGCGTTTTTGGTTCTAATGACGTCACAGACAATGGTCAAAATGGGGTGCAGTATTATGTACCAATCGTCTCTTGCAATTAAATCAGCTACGCTCAGATAGTTAACAATAGTAAATAAAATGAGTTTGAAACAGAACATTGGAAGGGGGGAAGACAGAAAAAGATGGATTAATTACATACGATTAGATTAGGTAATGAAAATTGGAAAGTGATATCTTCGATTGAATAAAATCTAGATGGAAAGCCATTTTTATTGCTGTCGTACTAATAGACACAATATACAACTACAATTGAGATTAATTCCAAAATAATGGCAGATTGATTTCGAAAAAGGTCTTTAATATAAATTATCAGAAATAAAAATCATACCCATATTATACGAAATACGAGTACATAAGTATATGTAGCATTCATAGCATATTATACGAAATTACGAACTGTTCAAAATAGTTGATTCTTTACTTTAATTATTACATTATTGAGTTTTAAGAGATAACTCACCTATATGTATACATATTGCCTAGAATTTAATGAATTATCTATCTACATGTACAAGTCCGCTATGATTCTCTATACAAAAATGAAATAATTTTAGAGGTCCTCTTAAAATCTCTCCATTTTGTATGAAGAATCACAGTAGACTAATAAAAAAAAAAAACCTAATAAATTCTAGACAATACATAATCCTCCATGCTAAAATACACACAGAGAGTGAACCGGAACTGAACTGAAAATCGAAAAACGAAATTAATCGCAATTTTGTTATGAACCAAAAACCGGAACTAAATCGAAAATGAAATGAAATGTTTGTTCCAGATCCTTTACGGTCAATGTTTTCACCGAGTGCTAACACTAGTTAGCACTAGTTCGAAAATAAGAACTCTGGTTAGCACACGGTCCGATACTCTGCCATTTATTTACATCAAGTGCTACACAAGTGCTACTCTGCCGAGTGCTATGTACTAAAAACGCCGTTCCGAACTGCCACTCCGATTCGAGTTCTAGTGCCAGCGAAAACAAAGTGCTAACAAACACTAGTTCTAAAATCGAAGTTTTAAGTCCTTAAAACTCGGCGAATAAATGCATCGGAGTGCTAACACTAGTTCTAGCTCGAGAGTTATCAGATCGGAGTGCTAGAACTAGAATAATTTGACCGTTAATGTTATTAATTTATTATTTTTTATGCTTAACCGAAAACAAATGAATTAACGGGGACGGAAAAATAAAATTCGGAACGTAATCCGTAAAGCGAATAAAAAAAAACAAAAACATTTCGGTTTCACTTTCTGGTTAAGAAATCTCTTAAAACTCTGCAATGTAAAGTCGGAGGGGTAAGATTTATAGTAAAATTTGTAAAAACTAAAATTTTTCAAATAAATTTTATCCAATTTGTATCATATATTATTATATGTATGTATGTATGTATGTATAACTAATACATATGTATGTACTTAATAAATTGTTCCATATAATGCACTTTTATGTTGAATTTTTTTTTTTTACATTTATACATTTATATATTGATTGATTCAATTTTATTTAAAAAAATTTACAGCTTTTTATTTTATTTAAAATAATATATAACAATTATAAGCAATAACAATGATGTTTTACAGCTAATAGCAACTATTCACATAATTCTTTATTATTTTGTTTTTTTTTATTCTTATTTTTCATTTATTAGCAACTTATTTTTGCAAATATTTAAGACAATTATTAAGTATTTTACCTATGTATGTAAGTACTTTGATTTTTTTTCCATTAAAAAAGGTTATGATTTTTTTTTTTTTTTTGTTATTTGGACGCGTACAAGATGGCTATTTTTCTACTACATACTACTTTTTCTTTGATTTTATCACATTCAATAATGTACAATCTACATATTATATTGATATGGAGTAAAAAGATTTGATTTCATTTTTAAACATCATATAAAGTTGATATCGAGTTCAGTGGTAGGATTCAAATTAAATTCCATCGTCATTTTGGTCATTTGAATATTTGTGACGTTAGTTAGAGATCAATATTGCAAATTTAATTAAGTTATTTGTGTAAATAACTCTATTTTTACTCTATAGTCACACAAATCGTTAATTTAAAATTTAAAGTAATAGATCCAAACAATATTCGTAACACTGCCTTCTGGTTCTTTATGACTACAGGGGGAGAACAAATGGGAGTCACTAATATGATTGTAACTGACCAAATGGATCAGAGCAATGAGTGGTTGCCTTTGGAGCGGTATGTTGATTTCAATCTGAGGCCAAGTGGTTGGATTGCACTTAAAAACAGTCTAAATAATGACATTATCTCTAAAAATGACTATGTTTTAAAATAACGTTGAAATTGCAAGCATTTGTAAGGTTTTCGTAAAATTGCTGTTCTACAAAAAAGAGCTTATCATGTCAATTGAGAAAAGAAAATGTATAAAGGGGGATGTTTAGTGGGTCCATCTATAAGGCCTAAGGAATTTCAGGCGCTCTAGGGCGCCCGCCCTCTCTCACACTAACTAATATAACTGTAGTCATAAAGAACCAGAATCCGGGGGCTGTACTGAATCTCACCACTGTACAAATCTCAACAATTAACTGAACAAAAGGTGTTGCAAAAAGGTTCAATGAGTTTAATCTTTTCCTATGAATCACGTCCAAATACTTAAGACGCAATTATACAAGGCGACTATGGTCGAAAGAGTCAAATTGATGAAAGTGATCGCCATCGAATCTAACGGAAAGTAGACCGTATCTGTGTGGTTGAATCATAGTCTACTGAATGATTCTGTTGAAAAAGTGATATTAATATTCAATTGGATGTTCGATCCTTTAGAAGAAACAATTTCTCATTGTATATCGCTAAAATGGTGTCCTTTTTGTCGTTCATTGACAATTATTGTACAATAATGGTCAAATATAAAAACAATTTATTGTAAAACACTTACCAAAAGATGACCACGTAGAGGTATACCGTATAGGTATAATAATATGTATGCATGTGTATTCCCATTTTAAGCAATAAGTAAAGTTAGTATATTTATATCTCCCTCTTTCTATAAGATTTCAACTCAACAATAAATTATAATTTTAAATATGATAGAGACTATATGAAAATTCTTTCATTTAGATGAAGTTATGTTTGAAATTTCAGCGCCAGTTTCAGTTGGCCCTTCTACACTACATACTGAATCTTCTGGTGTTCGAGATGGTTCCGCTTCTGTTACTTCTATATCATGTTGATTATGACGATTACTTCGGTGTTTTGCACTTAGAGCCTGCAATACAAATAGATTTATAAACTATTGTGATAATTTTGACGCGTGTCTATAATAAAGTTTTCTAGGGTCTATTAATGTCGAATACTTGGTCTTAGGAGCAATGTGGAGGATTTAACATTTATGGAATTGGTTAGTCAATTGTGTATTAACAATAATCGAGGATTTATGGGCACATTTAATTAATTGTATTTGGCTTGCAAATGTTATCAAAAATGTTTAATCATATTAACCTAATTATAAAAACATCTCTGACACAACTGTAAAAAATCACCCAAATATCGTGGAAATCATGATTTATTTAATAGTGTTTTTCAAATCCTTAAATCTTTTCAAATCAGTAATGATTGATGATAAAAATTTTCTATTGTATCACCACAATTACAGTAAACTATAGGCCTTAACGATTTAAATCTTAGAATAATAGAAATTAAAGTGTATTACGAATTCTTACAAATTCAATTATATTCGTGAAATTTATTTGGCCCTCTGCCACTAAACCGAATCTGAAAGAGGAAAACTTTTAATTAAAAAAGCTTCAGTAGAAACAAAACACCGAAAACACACTTTACATCGAATTCCGGAATGTCAGAATTCTGACAATATTTATAATAACCAATTGATTAATAAATAAAATAAATAAATCACTAACAAAATCACCATTGAATTTTTCTTACCTTCTCTTTGCTTCCTTTTTTCTTCAAGTGTGCGAATAGGGTTAAAATGTTAATTTTGTTTTATTAGTAAAAGGTAAAAATGGTGATAAAAATAAAATGCACTGCACTGCAATGTAAAATTACATTTTTTTATTATAAGTGAGAGAACTTATAATCCGAGCAAATTTACATTTGTCCGACCGTTAATAACCGCATTTATTACAATCTATAATATTTTTTCGAACGATAATTGGTTCTTAACGGACGTCCTTTTCTTATTACACAATTAGAAATATATATATAAAAAAACATGTTGTAATAAGTTGCAATTACCAGTGTGACAGTGTGGCAGCACTGATAAATTAATAGAGATGTTCAGTGGTCGATTGTCGGCCATTTTGCTGCATTTACAACTTACTACAGCATGAAACTTTCTCATTATAAAGTGCCGTTGTTCTTAAATAATAAGTGAACTAATAAATATATTTAAAGATTAAAGAAATTAAGATGTTTTTGAAAGATTAAAAGATAGTTAAAAGAAAATGTTGATTGTACCAGGTGTTGTGTTTAAATGATAAAAACCAAATAAAGGTATGGAGAGAGAGCGAAGAAGTCAACGGATTTATCAGATCTTAGACCAGAATAAACAATACAATAAATATAGAAGTATTACTTTCGGCTAGAATTAAAGCCCAACGATATATACATATATATAAATAACAGTGGGTGAGTAATGTTTGATAATAAAATGGCGAAATTCTTAAAGTACTATAGGAGCTTTGTGTAAGTTTTGTATGGAAAATTGATATGTACATAAGTGCGGGTGGTGTGGAATTTAGGCTTAGGAACTCAATCCACCTGCCCCCCTCGCTTAGAGTGACAGAGGACAAGTTACTAATATTTAATATTATTTGTGCAGAAACAACAAAAATCGTTCAATAAAATGTACAACTATTAGGTACCTGTAATGAAAATCTTCGATGAGCTGCCTTTCTTCCGCCACGTCTTTTGCTGATGTGTGGATTATCGTGTCTTAATGTTTTATTTTTGAGAACTTCTAGTTGAGTGTACAGTCTAAAATAATATCGAAATAATTACAAAATACAATTTCATATTACAATTTAATATGTAGTTTGATATGAAGGAAACCTTTTTAATTCGATCCTTATATCTTCTGGACTCATTTCGGCTATGGTCAGTTCACCAATGTCTGGGTCGCCTAAACAAATGCCCGCATAACCTCCACCATGATGGGATGACTCGTGCGTACCCTTGAAAGCATCCACAGGTAAACGGCATGAAAGATCATGTGCGAGAGAACGAACCTGCAAGCTATTTTGATGCAACACCAAACAACATCGAATTACATAGAAGAAAACTAATAAAATAAGAAAATGACGCAAAACATAGTAATGACGGTCTGTTCGTGAAAAATAAAAACTAAAATAATTGGAAAATAATAATATGCAAAAGGCAAAAATAAAAATAAACTTAATAGAGCAATATGAGCGAATTCGTATCATCGTAGAGTTATATAGTTTAGTATTGTATTCCCCAAATGTATGTCTAATTTGAGTCAGTTTATCCTTAATGTTCCTGAAATGCAAAACAATTGGACATATCTACATTTGTAAATTTATTTCAATTTATTACATGTATTCAGTGACATGAATACTTAATAGGATTACAATCCCCCTTTCCCCTATCTCATATATAACTGGATGTTCCAAAATTTTTTAAATAAAAACAAAAATTAATTCTAAATAATATTTAAAATTTAAAAACATTTACAAATCATACAAACATTTTCAACATAGTAAATACATTTATAGAGGAATAGTTAAGTAAATATCAAATGCAAAATTTAACAAAATATATACACTACTGGACAAAATTATGTTCACTGCGATAACTTTTACGAAATTCAGTTATGCATTAATTATTTTCATCTAGAAGTGCTTCTTTACACTCAGATGGTGTTCTTTACACTCACTTTCTCATTTTACTATTCAAATAGCTCCCAAAACTCATTCAGTTTGACGCGTTTGTCAAATTTTTATAAACACTAAGCTCTAAGTATTTTCCAAAAATCGGATTCCGGTACTCAGACAATATTGGACAGCTACATAGCTAAAAAATATGTTAAATTTCACCTATTACATAGCGAATGTGGATCAAATCATCTCATCTAAATGGATTTGTAATCAATCGTCTACTTATTTCCACCAACTTTCCACCAAATCATAATTCATTACACCACTTATTGGGTCTAATATTATTTTTTTCTAAATTCTCTTAGTCTTTAGAGTAAATCGGTCGACTTTTACGGAAGTGAGTGAATCATTGAATTTCAGTAATCGAAAATCTTCAAGTTGCTTAAACTTGGGCAACGGTTTATTTCCGGACATGGGTCTAGTGGCATTTTTTTCATAATATTGACCCATCTATACGACTTATTATGGGTTTTGACTATAATGAATCACCCTGTATATATTAGTTTTTTCAACAGATCTTGTGATGTGATACTATAGTTCTTAATCATTCATATGCGAATATTTCTTCATACCTGACACCTGACACCTTGTTTTTTATTAAAATATTTCATATGATTATTTTTGAAAATGTTTGTTCCAATTATTTTAACCCACCGAACTAAAAATGATGAAAATAAATATATACTTAATTTTGTTCAGTGTCTGTCTAGTGTATATGCAACATAAATATTATATACATATACATATACATAAAATGTATACTATATAACAAAAAACTACTTATATATGTAGTAGTTTAAAAAAAAAAAAATTTTACTTCCAATAAAGCACCTAACACTTAATCTTAATTAAATGATGAAAGGAAAAAAAACAATAGTAATGCAACACTTAGAATCTTAGATAATGTATGTTAGTCAGCCGACAAGCCGATATCTCTTTTAGCCGTTGACCCCAACTTACGTATATACAGAGAGTAACGTATTGCGAAATCATCCGCGGCGAGTCGTGTAGGAGAGTTCATTTTAACACCAAAAAAAAAAAATCCAAAAATAATTTGAATTCATCATATTTCACCATTCATTCGTTTTGATGAAAATGATGAGTAATGCCAATGACAAACAATCTCCGCCAAATGAATAGTTGTAGGTGAACGTGGAGTAAGCACGTAGAGAGTGAATTGTCGCGCAAAGAATAGCGACACGTTGAATTAACGCGACACCAAGATGGGTTTTTATATTTATTATATTGGTGGTGATAATTTCAAATCAAAAATTTGTTGTATTTCTCAAAAAGAGTATAGACAGTTATTTAATGCGCAGACTCTAAATTTTACAACAGACATTAGCATTAGACATACATACACATACAGACACAAAAATGATATACAGAGAAATCAAAAGTTTTTGCACAGTTTTTTTTTTTTTTTTCAATTGTAGTTTAATTTTAAATTCATTTAATCCTATTCTACATAATATTTTAATGAACGTTAAAAAAATAGACAAGAAGCAAACAATTTTTTAAATTACAAATTTAAAAATATTTAAATTAAATCTAACTATTGCATAATATATTTAACCATTTAATGACAATTAGGTAATTACCTGCTTATGTTGATACCATAACTTTGGTAAAAATATCAAACCGATAATTAATGTATTTGTTATTTGAGATCTAAGGAATAGTGCCAAAAATATAGCACCGGGGCTAAGTTCTTGCAAGTAAACTATCCGAAATATATAAAAACTAGCTGATGTTAGAAATTCTATGAGTATTGCAGCAACAAGAAATTGTCTTTCCTGTAATTATTTTTATTAGTCCAGTGTTTGTCTGTGTGTGTGTGTGTGTTTGTGTAAATATTATTATGGAAACTTACTCTAAATTGTGTATTTGCATTTCGGCTAGCTATCGCTAAATGCAAACCAAATATCAGAATAACTATTTCGCTAGCTTGTGTTACATATTCCCATTTTAACGGATGACAAGTGTTTGTATTTACCTCCTGCAGTCCCTCTAAATTTGAGCTCTGTATCAAATCAATTGATGACGCTGTAAATGCTGCCATATAACAGATAACAGCAAATATCATTGTTCCCAAATATTTTAATAGATCTACATCACGAAGTACCCAACGATGGGCTTTTCTAGTTCGAAATTCTACTAAATGTCGATACAGTTTCAATATAATAGCGCCATAACATATCACAAAGCCTAATTCTCGACACCATGGTTCAAGTAAACATCGTACAGTTGATGCTGGAAAAAAGTGTAGCGCCACCTGAAAAAAAATAAATATCGCCATTATTCAATTCAGTTCAGTTCTTAAAGAGGCCCGTCTTCCAATAGTGGTTTTGTCTTTTAGCCCATGGCCAAAACTAAAACTACTATTATGGTTACTTTACTTTTAGTCATAGGCTATAGATAGAATATACTGTAGATGGGCTCTTAATCACTGTGTACTGCACTTACCGCTGCATATAACAGAAAAATTCCTAATAATATTGTTTCTAATACCGTCCACATACCACTGGCTATTGTCTAGAATAAATTGCGTTTTGTTAATTTTATCATAATACATAGTAACAGCACAGAAGAGAAATAAAGAAAATGTAGCATAGTCTTTAGAAATTTTTGTTGCGATTGTTTTACATATATGTTTTGTCAGTCATTAGGTACTATTCTGAATTAAAATTTTTTTTTAATAGTTAGATTAGATGTTGCGAGAGGTTGGTCCTACCTTATAGTTCCATAGCACCGCGATCTTTTTAAAAGATCTATTGTTGTACTGTTCCTTTCTGTTACATTTATATGATGATCTCTTTTTGTGTGGAAAAATGCAGCACTGAAAGTGTTCTTTTTACGGAAACCTTACAAATGCTCGCCATTTCATCGCCATTTTATTTTAAGCATTGCCATTTTTGAGATAATGCCAATTATTTAAATTAGACTATTTTAAATCACCCGGCCTCAGATTCAAATTAACATACCCCGCGTTAATCTCCCACTCCAGTGTTTTTTTGGTCTATTTCAAATAATAATATTGAATTTTGAAACAAAATCATTTTTGCTCATAAAAAAAGAATTCAAATTTTTGGAAATAAAAGTTTTAGCACCTGAAATACAACCGAATATATGGAAAGATTTTTCGCTTCTATTTATTACTCTTCTGTGGTAAATTATATAAAAACCAAATAAACCTTGCATTTCCTTTGCCTAAAAACAATGGCCGCTAATACCAAGCAACATAACATACATGCTCCTAAAATAGCACCAATCGATGCACGTAACAATGTTTCCATCGATAATGTCTCCTGCGATTCACCAAAATTACATTGACCATTTTCATCACAATTCGAACAACCACCGGGACAACGAATACATGAGAAATTTGTCAATCCTGCTTCAATTTTGTGTCCGTCAAATCCTTGGAGTGTTTGATTAGGAACATAGTAGCCAAAATTGCATAAACAAGTATATGTGCCACGTGTCGAGGAAGATCCATTGGAGATTGTTTGAAAACAAAATGTGGTTTCAGTATCACAGCTACAAGGGAAACACTGTATTAGGATTTGATAATTATGTATGCATTAAAATAATTGGGAACCTATGTCTTTTTCCAAAAATTGGTTCCAAAGCATCATTACACTGGTCTTCATCGGCTGCTATAAAAGATGATGACACCGTTCTTTAAAAATTAAGACATTATTTCCAATAATTCCACCTAGAAATTCAATTCAGTTATACTTAAAACCAGATGATTGAACCGTTGCACTAAATGGCCATAGCCAACGTCCCTGCAATGGTCCACAATCCCTAAATGGGGCACCCCAAAATTGTGTTCCATCCGAGTGATTCCAAGCTTCGCCCAATTCACGCCAATATATACTCAAGTAGCTATGATTGGACGTGGTCTCCACATGATTACGAAATTGTACAACGGCCAATTTAATCGATGGTGCCGCTAGCGCTACCGCCAATAGACTTTCATCTTGTTTTAATGCATCACCGGCAATGCTATTGGCCTTTCGATGAAGATCGGCTAAACTTGGTCGGGTTGCCAGAAAATCGGCTAGTTGTTTAGCAGCACTTGCTGTTATGTCGGATGCATCGAAGTACTAAAATGTCATATACAGAAAAAAAAAATTAATTTCCAAACTTATATTTGTGAATGTGAGTGGCAATATATACTGGATCCGGTGGAATTTCGTCGAGAATACGTGGTTCACATTGTTCCGGTGATGATTTGGCTGGTAGGAATATGCACATTATTGTTAATATTAAAAAAGACCATCTTTTTGATAGAGGCAAGAACAAGATTTGAAGATTGTTGAACCGCATTACCGGTTTTTGTCTCGATTTACTTTGGCGATTTGTGTCAACATCTCTGAAATTAAAAATAAAATGTCCGAATAACAACCCTAAATACAAAAACAACTATGTATTTTTCATATTTTCTTATAATAAAATTTTATTTGTACCCTCCTGAAAGTTGCCACACCCTTAATGGCGTGTTGTATGTAAACAATGAAATTTAATAACACCTCATGATAATTTAATATTTATAATAATTTACACATAAAAGAAAATTGATTACACTATCCTACTATGTACATTAGGGTAGGGCAATAGGCAAAATGTGGAATTTTTATATCCGTAATCAAAGGGTATTTTTTAAACGGCATTATCTTTCTTGTGAAATTCTAAGTCGAAATATGCGTCCGTCTGTCCGTGGTCAAGATTTCGGCTAAACGACTGAAGCTACAATGCTAAAATATTGATCCAACGAATATCTTCTCGGTAAGTATTTATTAAAAATGTTTCTAAATCAAATTTTCTTTTTTGTTCGGAATTTAAGCCGTTTTCAGGCGTTCTATAGAAAATTTATGGAGATACGTGTGAAATTTTATACAAATCACTTGAAATCTTCAGAAATCAATTAAAAACGTTAAAATTATTTTTCTGAAGATCAAATTTATGGAATTCGAGAAAAAAAAAATTTTTTGTTCAGATTTTCTCAATTTTCTCACATTTTATTACTTAGATTTTCGCTGAAAGTTTCTTTAAAAAATCATATCTCCTAAAGTATTGGACCCAGTTAGCTGCTTCGAATATCTATCCAGAAAAAAAAAACATTTATAGAAAATCAGCATTTCATCACGCTGTACGTATATAAAATAAATTCATAAATTTTTATTGAGTGATTAGTGATTTAAAAATATCTAATATTCGCGCCATTTTTTTTTTCCAAAACACATAATCATTAAAATCAATTTGAAACATATGGTTATTGATTACTTGAAATGTTTACAATAAAATAAGATACCCAATTGTGTATTATTCCGCATCTGTAAGTATCAAGAACGTTTTCCAAACACTAATCAAAATCAATAAAGAATGTTTACTAGTTTCCTGTATTTACAAAAGATCAAAGTCATTCAACTAAAACGCAAACATTTCTTAAGAATTTATTTTCAAAATAATTGAAGAATTTGTTTTCCAATAATAAAATTTACATATAGTCAGTATTCAACTGGATTGTATGTACTTAATTGTAATATGTATCTGATGGGAATATATTGCGATTATGGTGCCACAATAATAGAAATCAGAATTGAGTGGACTTGGACAGTCGTAGTAATGTAGTCGGTGCGAATAAGTTGAGGAATCCGTAGAACACTTTCTTTGTTATATATACGCTGAGACCTCGATTTGTGTCGTTTTCGAAGTTGCGTCGTTTATTTTGCTGATTTTGTTAGAAATCTTATGTAATCGATTATTTCGATTTGCATCTATGGAACCAATTAATGACACAAATCGAGGTCGTAGTGTATATCGATGGTTTATATACAATACCCGCTAACTCATTTTTACTGATTTAATTCTGCACCTATGGTAAAATTATCACAAAAAGTTTGTTTTTAAAATTTCGTTTTTTTTTTGCAATGTTTGACCATCCGCTAACTCAATACGCTGCTATACGAAAAAACTTTAGTTTTTACTGTCTCCTGAAATGAGTTAGCGGGTATTGTATATATAAGCCATCGATATACATACATATATATATATATATAGATTAACAACGCATAACATAACATTATGACTTATCAATTTCGGTATGGAAATACATCTAGCACACTATCCAAATGTAGATTTGGAGCATCTCTATAATCTGTTAAGTCTTTTATGAAAAGTGTCTGGCCTAATGGTAACCGGAACGATTTTCTGGTGTAATAATGTGGGTGGTTAGGAGATGTGTTTTAAAAGTTCCTTCAAAAATTTATTCATTTGAATAGGCAATAGGAGGTCTTTTATGGCCCGGGAAGAAGATTACATGATGTATACATATGTATGTAAATTCAAGATTTTAAAATTTAATATATAATAGAACCGAAAGATTATACATATTTCATATACATATATGTATACAGGGTGTCCCAGCATTTGAGGGAAATACTTTCAGGACGTGTTCCTGCGATCGATTTGAGCAAAAAATTGC
>JANSTT010012323.1:8541-23645 GCA_026745375.1 Platyura marginata | reverse complement strand
TTGTATTATTTTTTATATTATTTTTTAGTATTATTTTTTGGTATTATTTTTTGGTATCATTTTTTGTATTATTTTCTTATTTTTAATAATATTTTTTGTATTATTTTTTATATTATTTTTTGGTATTATTTTTTGTATTATTTTACCTTATACAATATTATTTTTTATTTTATTTTGTATTTGTATTTGTATTGTTATTTTGTATTTTGTATATATTACGGAGCACATTCAAATGCTCAGTTATTAGCCCCTGGCTACGTCTACATTATGTTCATATATGATACATACTCGTATATGATCATAATGATGTATCACGCTATACTGGATTCACATCCATCCAAATAGTTCGTTTGTTTTGTATTCGTAAAATGTTTTTCGATTTTCCAATACGCCTACTCAATGTTTAAGAAAGTTTTCCGCTAACTAAACTCAGTTACAATTTCCGTTATTTGTTATTTAAAAGTATAAAATTCACATTTTGCCAAATTACACTGTACCTCTACCTGTACGTATGTATGTATGGCATGGATATGTAAATTATATACATAGAATTGAGCATAGAAGGCTCACAGTCGACATATCACATACATAAATACGTAGGAGCATAGGTATAACCGTGCCTACATCTACATACATATATATGTTGAAGAAATTTAATCTAATTAAAATTCACATGCCCTAATTCACTAACATGCCTAGGTAGGTATATTTATGAATCAATATTAAGGTACGATTGTCGAACAGCGAGGTTTTTTTGTTTTTTGTTGTTGTTGTATGTCCATATGTATGTAGGTACCTACTATTTGTAAGTTTAGTAAATTTTTGGTACAAATGTAACTTATTTAATTTTAAATGACGTCAGCCTGTGTTAAATTTTCTCGCTTTTCGTTGATAAATCAAAACTTTCGCCATTATTACGAGAGAAAATAAAAAAAAAAGTCGTAAAGCTGGGAACCTTTTTACGGTTTTTTTCCGGTTTTTTAAAAAGTAGCACAATTTTCAAAATGTAAAGAATTAGATTTTTTTTTAAATTTTATTGCGCAAAAAATACTATAAAAAATAATATAAAAATTTTAAGTTTCAAAAACACACCTCACAATTTTTTTTTTTTATTAAAGTTTTTGAAATAGACCCATGTTGATTGGATCCAAAAATCGACCCATGGTTTCTAGTAACCTCAAAAATATCTCGTATTTGTAGTATGGAAAATTGATTGATTCATTGATTTCACTATCAGTCCCGCAATCAAATTCACGTACGTTTTTCCGAATTATTACTCCGATTATTTTCGCTAAGAAACAAAATCTCATCACATAGGGTACGATCACATTGAACGCCGACAGCGCTGGTGCTTATCGCTTATGCTTATTGCCGACAACCAGCAGCAGAAATATCAACATTTATTCTTATTGTGTTTCGCACAATAAACGCTTGTACTTGTTGCTGATGCTGGTTGTCAGCGCCTATCAACTTACATGAATGTTTTTTTTATATTTCTGTTCGCTGATGACGGTGACTTATTTTGACATTTGAAAATTTTAAATGTAAAAAGGAAATCAGCAATATTATGAATACTGAAGGTAAGTAAAAGTGATTTAAGTTTAGAAATTAGTGTTCCGTTAAGTGGGTAGAAGTTTTTAATTGAGGTGATTAAAGTGCATTTCGAAAGCAAACGCCACTTTGAATATAGAATGCTAAATGCACATTGAGCACTCAAATTATTTCAGCCGTCATAAGCATAAGCGCAACAGTTAGTTAGTGTGAGAGGGCGGGCACCCTAGTGGGCCCGAAATTCCTTAGGGCTCTATAGATGGGCCTATTAGACGTCCCTCTTTATGCATTTATCTCAATTGACATGACGAGTTCTTATTTTGTGGAAAAATGCAGCACTTGAGGTGTTCTTTTTAGGGAAATCTTACAAATGCTCGTAATTTTTAGCGATAATGTCATAAGCGCAATAAGCACAAGGATTATCGGCGTTCAATGTGGACGTACCCATAGAGTGAACATCAAATAAAGTTGATAACTTTCATTTTAGTGTTTCACAAGATGGTTTTAACCAACTCCTATACAGCTGTTACTTTAATTATATAACTAATACTAATAACACATTAAAAGATTTTCTTTTAATTTGAATTACGACGAAAACTTTCTCTATAAATATATCATTTACAAGTTGAGAAGCGAATGTTATTTTCTACTCCAAAAATGGACTGTGATTTAATTAATTTGTGTTGGCGGCAAAATTTTAGTTTAGCAAATTTATTACACAGCAGTTACAATTAATGTTGCACAACATTTATAGAGGAGCGCAAAAGAGCTTTTCTTAATTTTTGTAATGGAACGCTTCGGCTGCGCTACATTGAAATAATTGTATTTCATCTGGAAGGGATGGGGGCAAAATATTTGACTTTTATGTTGTTACTTGTTACATAAGAAAAACGAATATAATATGGACTTTAGGTATACTCGGTAGGTACATAAATGTGTGATGAACATATTTTGTAAGAATTTTTTTTTTGTGGTAGACATGGTAGAATAAAGAATAAAAAAAATGGTTTCGTTTTGTTCAATTTGTAAAAAAAAAGATTTTTTTTTTCAAATTTCTGGCACGTGTTTTGAATTATTTTTATTTTATTATGGATTGACTTTATATTTGTCGTTCTAGTCTCATGTTAAGCTAACCAACCAAAACTCGATTTCAAGAAAAATCCATTTGATGATGTTACAATATAGTTTTTACGTTATACAGGATGATCTAGAATAGATAGTTTCTATATACACCAGAGGCGAAGCGTGAGTTTTTTCACAGAGGAAGCTGTAACAAATAGTTACACATATATTTCCTTGATTTCCTTTCCTAGATAGATAGTATGCCACTTCATAATTGAAATTGTCCTTTCTGTAGTGAATATATTGTTGCTATGCCGTAATTAATTCTTTTACTGATGAGGTACAAGTTAAAAAGTTTCAATAATTTTATATAATAATTTTGTAATGGAATTTTTAAATTTTAACAAGAGAAGCACAGCGTTTCAGCGTCTTAGGAATATTCGCCTATGTTATACACTGAGTAGTTGGAAATTGAGATTGAAGAAATTTAATAAACGTACCGTGTTATCTAAGTTTTAGACCGACTTAAATTGTATGTAATTTTTTTAGCCGTAAAAATTTTGTTATATGAATAAATCTGTAAATAGATGAAAATGACATAGAGCATAGACGAATATGGCAGTTAGCTTAAATACAAAACATGTAGATATATAACAAACTACAGTAGAATCTCGTAAACACGATTTGTTTCTAGGAAATATAAACATTTATAGAAATATTGTTCTAGTATCTATATTTATAGATACTAGAACAATATTTCTAGACATTGTTACACGCACAAATCGCATTAAAAGTAAAAATATACGAAAAATAAATAAATAAATCAAACCGCTTGAGTTTGAGAGAGTGGTGTGTTCGACTTTTCGAGATTTCGAGTTTTAGAGCGTTCGAACAATCCCATTCAGAAAATAAAAAGAAATCGAAAATCAATGTGATCTCGATTATTCGTCTTTTTGATTAATCATCAGGCTACTAGGGCCATGCCAAACGGATGATCGAGGTTCAACTGTGAAATGAAAAATGCATAGAGAGTGTCTTTGAAAAACTAAAAAATAATTGAATTTGATTGAGACGCATACGAAAGAGGAGACCCTAAGAGCAAAATCGATTAAAAAAATTATAACTTTGTTGGTTAGCGTAAAATAAGACTTGACCGAGAATTGGATATACTCCTATGTAAGTATTATAGAGTATAGAATGTAAATCTGAAATATATCTAAAATTAGAACATTCTCCGAGAAATCTTAAGCCATTAATTATTGAATAGTAGAGGTATAGGTTATATACATACATAAGTAATTCAACCTTAAGGTTAAATCTTTCATATTAATAACCGTCGAGTACCTAACACTTTTTCGTATCGACTTGGTAAGGTAAAGCAATTTAAAAATGATTTTCATTAATACGAAATGTTTGTACAATTTTTTTTTTTTTTTTTTATATATTCAACCTAAAACCAAATCAGGTAATGGAAATTTCTTTGAACTATCTTCGGTGTTCATGTAAAAAATAATCATTAAAATTAGAAGGCACGATATACCCGCACAGTTTGTTGAAAATCATGTGCCAGATAAGTAACCTATACTATATATATATATATACCTATGTGGTTCGTATACGGATACCTATAATCCTCTAGAAATTTATTAGTAAAAGGTAAAATTAACCTGGGTATAAAGCAATTTATTAGAAGGTGCTAGAAAAAATATCGAAAATGCCATTCAAAGTGAAGTATTTGGAGGAAAGAACAAAAAAAAATGAATTGTATGGGAACATTATCTATTAAAATAAATCTAATTTTATGATTTTATTAATATCGACTACATGCTATGTACACATTGCTTATTCAAATATTTAAGTTTATAAAAAAAAAGCTTTTATGGGATTAAATATATAATAAATGTATATATTCATAAAATACATAAGTATGTATACCTAACTCTATACATTTTATATATTGAGTAGAATGTAGTAAAGGCATTGGTTTACTTTAATGTAACACTTTCGATTAATTTTTTTTTTCTTTTTTTTTTTTTTTTTGGAGGTCAAAATAATATTGTTAACACGACACATGAAAAAAAAGGCTGGTAAAGGCTGAAAGGCTGAGGTAATGACTTCAATTTAAAATTTAATTT
This sequence comes from Platyura marginata, assembly GCA_026745375.1. Lineage (NCBI taxonomy): Eukaryota > Metazoa > Arthropoda > Insecta > Diptera > Keroplatidae > Platyura > Platyura marginata. Next base: position 18,897 of record JANSTT010012323.1, on the reverse strand, counting down.
ATAGAGAAAAATGGTAATTTTTGAATTGTACCTATATATTTGTAAAATACCGCCCGCCTCCCCTCTCTTTCTTCTTCTCAACAGCCAATACACAATTTTTATATAACCTAAGCTTTCCACCACTAAATCAAGGTAGGTATTTCGAAAAATGACATTGCGTATTATAGACCATGACCATATAAAAATTATGTTCCAATTTAAAAGATTAATTTTTTTTTTTTTAAAAAAATTCTTTTGTACCATTTTAAATCCACCATATCCATATTGCACCAGTAAAGGATTTATTTAATATTTTTATATGAGGCATATATGGTATGTATATCGATGATCCCAACAAAAAATATAATAACTCGAGTTATCATAGATTTTTGAGTTTTTTTTATCCCAAAAAAAATGCAGATATCAATTATGATTTATGATTTAACTCAATATTTTAAAGAAGATCACCAAACCCTGAATTAAAAAATCTATAAAAACTCCATTATTACAAAATATTTATTATAATTTTTTTGAATAATAATTAATTTTTCATTTTTAAAAAATTTTAACCCTTTCAGGTCAAAATGGCTTTCAAAAAATTTGTTAATCCATTTAGAATATAAAGAATATGTGCCCCTGAACAACTTTAGTTGAATTTTAAATTTTTCGTGTTTAAAATATATAATAGACCTTAAAGGGTTAAATTTTTCCAAAAAATTTATTTGCTGTGGATAGGAACCGCACAAAAAAAGATTCCCCAAAAACAGGTTTAGAGTGTATTTACGTATTTTGATGGACATTTTTCGAAAAAAATTCACCTACCTAAAAAAAAAATCACACAAAAAAAGGTTTGACTATAGTTTCAATATCACCTCTTTAAAGCTAAAAAAGTCTCAAAATTTAGTCACTTTTTAAATTAAAAAATATTTGTCACCGTTAATTGAGCCCACACCTACCCGCCACTGCCTATAATAATATGATGGCTACTTTTCTTATGGTGTAGAAAAATTCGTTTTGATTTACGCGTATCTTTGCCTTGTGTTTAGATAGGCGAATTATACAAAATAAAAAAATGTAATTCGTTCAAAAATGTATATGCATTAGGGCGGATCGAAATGCACTTTTATTGAAAAATGTCGATTCCGACATAATGAACCGAAAAAAAACCTTTTATGGTAAATATAATATAACATAAGAAAATCTTTTAAAAGCCTCATGAAAATTGATCAGTCTTAATCTTATAAGAAATTCACAAGGCAAACAATTTACTAATTGATTTTTTTAATACTTTTGGGGACTCTTAGGGAAGGTTCTAAATGAAAAAAAAATTAAGAAAAGTTCATATTGTTTTTTTTTTCTTAAATATTATTTCGCGACTTTTTCGCACTAGTGTCATTAAATTTTTTTCATATAAAAACAATCCGCCCTAATATGCATATAGGAATCTAGTTAATGATCACTACACGTACCGTAATTGATCTGTATCAATATCAATCAATTTATAAATTAGTTAGATCCTAGAGCTATCTTTTTGACAGTATACCTACAATACATTGAAATCTACAGCGATTACCGGTGATTATAATTTTATCCATATTACTATGAAATCGAAAATCCTACATTTTTTTTGGAAAATAAATTTCTGGTTATATTTAGAATTTGGAAATGTATTTATGAACCCCATATATAGGACATTTGAATAAATCACGTAATTTAGCTTTTAAATACGGGTTTTCTGTTTTGAAAGTTCCTGGTATTATCCCAGAATACACCAATATAATTTGAATAAAAATAGTTTAGCTACAATTGCAAAACATGATGGTAATAAATTAAGTGCAGATAACACAACTGCATTTTAAAGCATTTTTCGTTTTGTTAAAATTGTTCAAATGAGTGCTTTTATGCAATTAATGTGCATTTAAAGTTAGGACTATTATGCACTGGTATAAATCAAAAATAACACTTTTTTTTTGTTTTTGGGTTTTCTATTGGCTGAGTTTTTGTTAGCTTAAATTAAATTCCAAATCCACTCTTTGTTGAAAACAATATTTCACATCAGACATAGCTGAAACAATAGAAATTAGCGGCAGGTTATGCTAAACCGGCTAAATCGGAAATTTTCTTTTGAATCCTGATAGACACCAACTATCAGGAATATGTAGAATGGAAAAAATGTGAAAACCTTAACAAATCATCTTATAATTATAATAATATTATCATATTATCTCACCGTATACTTTTCTTTAGCTTTAGTTGGCTCAAAATCAAAAACTTAATCATATCCATTGTCCATTGTCCATTGTCCTCAAGATACACTCAAAGTTTCCGTAAAATTGGCCACAAATTTTCCTTTTCACGACACTTGCACATATACCCGTTTTATTATCACAAAATCATTAATTAATTTATTATTAACTGATGATTTTCCATTTAAATTTAAATTAGAATAAAACAAAAAATTGTATTCAAAATGTTATCCGTAATTTGTATGTATGACATAAAACGACGCACTCACATTTGAAATAACGCACTCTCATTTGGATACAATATACAACGCACTGCGCTCTCTCATTAAACATTAATCACTAATCAGTGCTGCCGCTTTTCAATTTGTCAGTATGTAGTAAAATGTTACCAAAAAAAAAACCCCCTAAGTATTTCAGACATTTTCGGAGTACCCACGTGCAAAAGTCGAAGAGCATCGATATTGTTAGACATTTCCATACAAAATCTAAGGATTATCATGTCTTTTAGATTTTAGTATTCATTATGAAATTTTAGCCATTTTCATGCAATTTAATGTTTCATAGTGTAAATACCATAGAGAATCACTGGAAATGATTGGAAATTTCCACAAACTAATTTTTAAATATATGTACATATGTAAGAGTAACATTTATCAAATTCAGGGGAAAAAATCAAACGAAGCTATATAGGAGAGATGGTGGTAATGTGTGTGTACCTATAATTTTCATTTAATCGAAATATATTTATGTATAAAAAAAAATGAATATAACAACAATTGTAGAGAATAAAAAAATAAAAATTTCCATAATAGACAAGAAAAGTTGCCCGTCCTATCGTTATGGTGCTGCAGACAATTTTAGTTTTAAATCCTTTATTTTAACTTCACGTTTGTGTGTTTGTCGGCAAATCTTGCAACGGCTGATTAACCCACTTCGCATCATCCAATCAAGATGAAACTTGGCACATAGGCTCATTGCCGGTGATAATGGACTCTATCAAATTTTGGACACCCCCACCCCAAAATCAACAAAGGTCTAATTTACCCACTTCCCATCATCCAATCAAGATAAAACTTTGCACATAGACTTATTGCCGATGAAGATGCATTCTATCAAATTTTGGACACCCCCACCCCAAAACCAACAAAGGGCTAATTTACCCACTTCCTGTCATCCATACAAGATCAAACTTCGCGCATAGACTCATGATAGCGCATTTTATCATATTTTGGACACTCCCTACCCCACCCCAAAATCAACAAAGAAAACTTTGTTTTTTAAGGTAAGTTTTATTTTTTAGCCACTAATTGTAATAAGTGGCTATGTTTTTATTTTAAAAATATTTGATGATATTAATAATGTTATCTATACTTGAGCAGTTATACCTACATATTTACATAATATCCATGTGGTTGGAAAATGTGGTTGGAAATTTTAATGAATATTAAATCGAACATATTATCTATCTACCTATGTATGTACTTATTACATAATTATATGTATGTATGTACATATATCAATATTTTCCATCTAAAACCATCTAAACCATTAATATTTAAGAAACCTAATACGGCTTTAAATGTTACTTAAGGAAACATTATTGTTATTATTATTACTGTTATTATATTCGTCATAATATGCCTAAATTTGATTAAATTTACCGCTGTACAAATTGAAATATTTAACCTTAGGCATTTATGTAATATCTATAAATACGCATATTATATGATATTTATGCGAAAAGGTACATATATATATATGCGTATTTATGTACATATCTATCTACGGAGAATGTAATCCAAGAAAAATGTCTAATAAAATGGGTGAATAATGTCAAAATAATATGATTGATTTTCCAAGAAGAATGTAGAGATTGTTTATATATTCATTTCTTTTATATTTGACCATCCCGAAATGGTTCTTTTGATTGTGTTTGAATAGTTTCCAAAAAAAAAAAAAAAATGTTATGATTTTGTATGGCAAAAATTATTCCACGTTAAGAACAAACTGTTGCTTCCACCAAAAATTATTTTATGTAGCAATTTTTGCAAAATGTTTCCGTTAAGACTTATAGGCAAACGATTTTTGCCGATTTGGTATTTTTATTCACAAAGACGATTAGGTATACATACCAGTGGCGAAACGTGAAAATTATGTTCAAAATATATAGACCTTAAAGGGTTAATATTTTCCAAAAATTTTATTTGGCAAAAAATGCTGCAAATTTAAAATAATATAAAATTACAAAGTTCCAAAACCATAGCTTTGATATTAGGAAAGTTGAAAATTGTGTCACTTTTTAAAAAACCGCCGAAAAAAACGGTCAAGACGAATTTTTTTTTTCAGTTTCCGGCATCAAAATGACGTAAGTTTTTTTTTTAAATAGTCTCATGATTGATGCGATCAATAATTCTTACGCTTCGCCACTGATACATACTCAAAAACATATTGAACTATATAGAGACCGGATATTTTCAAAATAAAAAAAACATTGAAAGTACACCGTTAACCCTTTAAGTCCTCGACATAATTTTTGATTTTGCTAAAAGTTGGTCAAATTGGTTATTTTGTTAAAAAAATTTATTTCCGTATTTTTGTCATACAATCAAATTCAGCTAAAATTATTCGTTGAAGAGTTAATAGGTCAAAAACAAAATAGGGCTTTGGCAAATCTAAGTTTTTTTTAAAAATGATCCACCCTACTGTGCAGGCCTTAATTGGTCAGCTATTTAATTAATTTTCATTTTCTTAAACTGATCTTTAATTGTATAACCATACATTGACTTTAAATGGATATATCGATAATCATATAAACTTACAAATTGCCATAAAATTTCCAAATTCTTAAAGCTCCGAAAAATTCCCGAAAATTTAAAGAAATCCACAATAATTGCTGAAAATTTGCCGTTGATTTACAATAGATTTACTTTCTTGAATTGTATTATATATTAACACCTTCAACAATTCGAAATATATCTATTCCAAATCCCGATATTTAATTTTATTTATCCTCAAAATTTCGCTATATTCACTTTAGAGCTTTAGATACATCTGGGTATAGAAAGAAAGTACATGGATTTCACACAGATCCATTCTATATACATACATATATATTATTCTATCTACTTATATATATATATATATATATATATATATGTACATATATTGTATATAAGTATACTTTATATAGCAACTTCTGTTTTTCTCGAAAGTATAAACTTGATATTTGTATGGTTTTTATAATAAATGGCTCCCTTTCTCTAACAACACAGTATTTCACGATAACAAAAATATTTATAATTCGCTAGAGTATTTCTGTTATGATATACCCGTTCCCTTAACTCTCCCCCATCTCCCCTATTTGCTATAATGCAAAACTTTATGATAATTCTATAAACATTGTTTGTTATCAAAACTTTACTGACATTTTTGAATATTAGTAGGTAATTTTGAAGTATAATTTGATCAATGTTAGAATATAATTAAATATTTCGTATGTGTGACGAACAAAAAACGGAGTGCCGGAGGTAATAATAATTGTTATTATACGGATATTGAGGATAACTTCCATATACCTACAGGAAAAGTCTACGTTGGAAAGTTTGTAATTGCTAATTCGAAATTATTGCCACTTACATATGGTGAGATTTATTCATTTGTGTGTTATTTAGTGCACTGGAAAATGCATACCACATTTGCATTGTTCATCCTGTAAATTGCTTATCCTGCAAATTTATTGCCACTAATGAATGCTGTATGCTTCAGTCATTTTTTGTTAATAAGGTGATATGGAAGACAATATGTCTTAATGGAAGGCGATGGAGGTCAATGGAAGATTATGGAAGAATGGAAGAGAATGGAATACTATAGAAGATAACAGACGACAATTAAAGACAATGGAAGACAATATAAGAAAATGGAATAAAAAACAATTGAAGACAATATAAGACAATATAAGACAATATAAGACAATATAAGACAATAGAAGCCAATAAAAGACAATGAAAGACTATGGAATAGAATACATTATAATGGAAGGCTATGGAAGGCAATGGAAGACAATATCAGATAATGGAAGCCTATGGAAGACAATACAAGACAACGAAAAACTATGGAAGGCAATGGAAAACAATATAAGCTAATGGAAGCTAATGGAAGACAATAGAAGACAATGGAAGATACTCTGGATTAATTGTCGGGCTAGTGTTTGTTTTGGAAACAAATTGTAAATTGGTCGGTTCCACCATAACGCGGAGAAGAAACTAACATGAGCGAAGTGTAACAATTTTTTTTACAATTGAAAATACATCCCTCGTACAAAACCGTGTTGTAAGAGACTAAGAGCAAGTATATATATATTTTCGAAATTTTCTTATCGTGTTAGAGTGAAATCGTGCTGCTCGATCGTGTCTGCGAGAATTTCCGCAATTTTCTTTTCGTGTTAGAGTAAAACCGTGTTGTAGAATACCGTGTTTTAGGATACCGTGTTGTAGGAGGGATACCAGCATCTCCAAAAATTGCCATCAATTGTAGTTATTTGACTTCATTTACGTGTGGGCAACAAAATAGACTTTTCTATTCACAATTTAGAATTAATTATTGGTGTCAGTGAAACTTTAGGGAATCAAACTTCTTTTCCCCCATAGTCATACATATTTTCACACAATTTTTGTTTACATACTATAATTACATAAATGCCTTTCTTCTGTCTAGTGAACGTAGATTGGAGTACGTACCTTCACTAATCTATTATTTATTAAGAATTTTCCTTTTAACATTTTTTAACATTTCTATCTTTTCTACAGTTTATCGTGATTGTTAACAGTTGAATGTTCACATATCGACCGAAAATCTACAAACAAAAATAAAAGAAATTTCAAATCAGTCACTTGATGGCCATTTTTTGTTGTTCCCTTGAGATGAAAATGCTATCTTATTCGGGAACTTTTGTGCGTTAACCGAACAACCAGTCCTTTATAAATAATGCTTGAATTACAGTAGTGTTGGTCATTTAGTGGAAGAAAAGTATATATAAAATCATTTGTTTTGTTCAAGAAATTTTCTTCAACATAAATGTGAAATTTCTTCCGAATTATTCGGTAGTGAAATTGTTCGCAATTCTATTTTAAACTCTATTTAAAGTTAAAGTCGTATACGTCATTAATTTAGTGGAAGTATGTAACTTTACCTTCTTTTTTTGTCGTCATCGTCGTCATTGATCTCATCGCTATATTTGCTAATACGTATTTATTATTATAGTTATAGCCTCGCCATTTTTTTTTTGTACTAGATTTTCTGTCATAATTATGAACTATTGTGTAAACCCACCTTTGTTTGATCTTTTTGTTCGCGGTGGCCATTTCAAAAATAGAAAATATTTTAAATTAAATTGTCAAAAGTAGTTTTTACTTTTCATAGAGCCATTTTTGATCAGTTTTGATGGTATTTTGAAATGTTTACTTCAATTTTTTCGGGAAACTCTACTATAGAGTATTTAAAATTGTTGGTGTGTTGTGATTTTTGCCCTTGAATTGAGGTTCATTTATTAACTTTCTGAAGGATTATTAAAAAAGAAAAAAGTGAGTCTTTAAACTTAATTAATTAAAAAAGTAGAACAATATTGCATCAAGACCTCGATATTTGCGTCGTTAATTGGTTCCAGAAAAAGGCGACGCAAATCGAAACGATGGAAATAAACTATTACATAGTATTTCTCTAGGACTTCTTTTAATGGGTTCCAACAACAAAATCGCATAATATGATTTTTGCCCAGAATCAGTGCTGTTTATTGTCTAAATTTTAAATCTTAACCCTCCAGCAGCGAGCAACAATCATTTTATCGCGTTCCTGTACACTTTAGGATATTTTATCGTGGGGAAACGTTATTTCTTCAATCTATTTTACAAAAATAGTCGCGTACGATGAAATTTACACTTAAATTATTCTTTTTACATTCCATTAATATAATCCTTATAAATACATACATATTATAAATAGCGAAAAAAAGATGGCGATTTTATACAAAATAAAAAAAAAAAAAAAATATTGCATCGCAACTTCGAAAACGACGCAAATCGAGGTCTTAGTGTACTTTTACCTACATATACGTTGAAATAAAAGAAAAATAGAATTAAAAATCAAGTTATTATTATTTTTTATCCAAAAAAAAAACCAAATATCACATATAAAACAAACGATCAAAAATAATCGATCGACAAAATGGCGACACAATAGTCCTTCGATAACGCTTGCATACTACAACATCGACGTTAAATAAGCGATCGTCGCGACGATAATGTTACATAATTCCACTAAAACCACATTCAATTCAGTCGTTTTATTATCAAAATTGCGAAGAAAATCTTTCGAGCATTATTTTTTTTTGTTTCACCGTTTCATCAATATTTCTAATAATAATAAAGCAGAAACTAAAAAATATGTCTCTCTACCTATGTATGTATATGTAGAGGTGTTAAAAACAAATAATTTTTTCTTCAATTATTGTTGGAACACAGACATATTTATGTATGTACAAAAAGAGCTATACCTAAACAAAAAAAAAACAATTATGACAGTGCTAACTTTATATGAGATTATCATAAATTTTCCGAATAATTAACTTCAGGTGCTTTGTCGTACCACATACTTCCCTGTACGAACAATTTCAAGCTCGTCAAAATGTAGGGTAAATACTTTACCAAGAAACTTCCTTCAAAACTTTTCCGTAATAATATATCATAAATTCCCATGTGACACCTCAACAGACACAAGAAAAACAAATAGAAAAAAATTCAAAATATTTTATTTAGTATCATGTCAGAAAATATTCCCCACCACCACCACCCACAACAACAACAACAATTTTTCGTTTCGCTGATGGTGAGCACAATAGTTGCTGGCGCACTCAATGTGTGTTGTAGTTTTTTTTTTTGTCGTCCGATAAGAAAAAAGAGTTTTCTTGTGCGCTTTAGTAAGTAATTGAGTTTCATATGTTTTCCATATGTATACATACATTAGGTATCTATATATGTATGTAATGTTTGTATGTGTTTGGTATAACCATATCGTATCTCATACATATAATGTTAGGTTAGGATATAGGGAGACCATTGAGGGCTTTTTTTTTTCTTCCCTCATGTAAGCGTATTATATCAGCTTGTGAGACGTGTCATGACTGTTAATGTGTTGTATGAAGATTGTTTTGCGCTTTTGGCAATAAAAGTTGTTTTCAACAATTTTATGTTGTTTTTATGAAAATATTGTATAATATGCAGTAAAGATAACCGATATATTGTATGTGTGTGTTCGGTTAAAATGTCACTTGACAATCATTGATGTGTGCGAAATGTCTCTATTTTGTATATTTGCATTGGTTTGATTGTGGTAGACTTTTACGCATTACGTGATTAGACGAATATATTGATGAATCAAGCAAAGCAGAGGCTTTCGGTACGATTTTTTATATACATATATATATTTTCGATATGGTTATGTAATGGTAATTGTAAGTATTGTAATCACATTCACAAACCACAATGATGTACAATTTTATATGTTTCCAAATACATACAATCAGAAATCACAGTATACGTATAAAAATGTTTAAAATTTCATAATAAATACTAAACTTCGACTTAAACTAGACTTCGTTAGATTCGTACAGTGGTTAGCTTTAATTTGAGGATAGTTACATGGCTAAACTTTAATTTCTGGATTTTTAAAAAAAAATTTACTGCAATGAAGTTTGAAAAACTATTTTACATCGAAATGTGCCACCCTAATGATTGACGGTCATGATAGATATTCGATGGATATTCGATAGATTTTCGATTGATATTCGATAGATATTCGATTGATATTCGATAGATATTCGATAGATATTCGAAGCAGCGATATTCGATTAATATTTGATAGATATTCGATTGATATTCGATAGATATTCATAGATATTCGATAGATATTCGATTGATATTCCATTGATATTCGATAGATATTCGATTGATATTCGATAGATATTCGATTGATATTCGATAGATATTCATAGATATTCGGTTGATATTCGATAGATATTCGATTGATATTCCATTGATATTCGATAGATATTCGATTGATATTCGATAGATATTCGATT
>JANSTT010012312.1:0-23650 GCA_026745375.1 Platyura marginata | reverse complement strand
AAAGAAGAAGCAAAATGTAATTTTATTAAGTTAGTAACTTGCTAGACATTTTGGAATTTATTTCATGGCAAATATTTTTATTGAACGACAAATTCTTTTGCATTTTTTGTGGGTTAATTTTTTTTTTCGGACTAAATGGAAATTTACTTTTTTTATCTACATACATACATGTAAAGTTATCCTTTTAGATGATTTTTTTTTTATGTAAAATTCGTATATGTAAATAAAATTGTTATGTATTGTGTCCAAAAAATGTACAATAGAAAATTAAAAATACCCGTAAACTTTACAAATAAATGTAACTTACATTCGATGGTTATTTGACAAAAGGCCCTAACTCACATTTTTCAGCAGAGAGAAAAAAACTAAACATTTTTATACAGCATTTTAATGCAGAGAACGTTTAAAAAGCTGGGAAAAACAATGTTTTTCGTGATATTTAGTAAAATAGTGTTGCCACACAGTGTAAAATATCCCAAATTACCAGATTCCATGAAAAAACCATTAAAAAAAAAAATTGAAGTTAAGATTTTTTCTCAAATAACCATCGATATGTATGTGTTTTATGTAGATAAAATTATTATAACAACAACAAATTAATTGGATGGAGGTACATAAATATCATATATGTACGAGTACGTGTCAGAAGCCAAACGGTGTAACTCTACCTACTACTCTAAAAGCCATTTGAAATAACTCCACTTAGTGATTAATAATATCTAAAAATGTTTTACAAAATATTTTTAAACGCTTTAAAATATATAGCACGCAGTAAATTTTTTGTAGATGACGATTTATCGTTTTATTTATAGAATTTGGCTACTTCAAATAAACATAAAATAAACAATAAATATTTAGTGTGAATTATTTTTAAAACGAAGCAGGTATCATAAATTTATTAGAAAAAGAAAAAGTTTTAAATTAATTGAATTTTTTTGTAAACAAATATATTTTTTCAGTTGTCAAACCGAATAACTTTAAAAGAAAATGTAATTTTATTAATATAAAAATTTTTAAACTTCTAAATTTTACATCTTATAACTTCAATCTGATTTCGAATCTTAACTACAAGAACTGTTTTCTTTTTATAGTCAGAAGAATTATTTTTTACAAAACCACAAACGACTTTTCATTTTGTGGAGGTACTCCGCTTGGCTTCTGATACGTCCATATAACCGATAAACCGTTGTCTAATTGGATTATGTCAATAAAATACTCTTTAAAAGAGTTACTTTAGAAGCAATTTCTTTTAGGTTACATCCTTGCTGTTGGCACTGGATTGAGTTAAGCTATAGCCACAATGCAACACACCGTTCCGTTCTGTTCCGTTCTGTTCCGTTCTGTTCCGTTCTGTTCCGTTCTGTTCCGTTCTGTTCCGTCTCGTTCCGTTCCGTTCAAATTTAGCAACTAGTCACAATGACAACGTTCCGTTCTCACAAGTGCCAAAATGACAGGCAAACAGCGCATTGTAAACATTTATTTTCACTGATTATTTTTTCAAATTGAACAAAACGTATCACTACACAGTTTTGACAGCCAAATTGAGGTTATGTGCTCCATTCCATTCCGTTCAATTTTAATTTTTTCCAACTCTCGATAGACCGTTCCGTTCCGTTGTGACATCCCTACCGTAAAGCACTTATATACTATGTTGGTAAGAGTGGACAGCACTTAAGTTACCAATAAACCGGACACTCCCGAAAATTTTATCGGAAAACTTCTGTCCCAAAAAAAAAAATCGTTTCCAAAAAAAAAAAAATTTTCTAATAATTCAAAAATTTGTTTTTTGACTTTTTGTCTATTTCTAAATAATTGGAAAATCGATTTTCTGGGAAAAATATTTAATAGCTGACACTGACACCAAGATAAATCGTTCTGAAAATATTCGGAAAATTTCAATAAGAATATAGATAGGAGTCTCTTCTATAAGATTTACGAACAAATTCTATTTAATAGAATTTGTATATTCGATGCGATGAGTTTATGACAAAATCATATTACTTCCATGACATTTTCATGTTTTCCATAAAAAAAAGTTTTACGTGATGTATTGAAATTTAAATCTGAAAACTAAGGATGATTCAAAGTAGGTACTAGTGTTACACTCTCTTTAGCACCTTCAATAAACATTATACTTTGGCGATGGCGTTCGTTTCTCTATATACAATACATACATATACATACATATAGTTGTGGATGATGTTCTTTAAATCATTGATTTTATATCAGAATAAATTTCAAACAATATGATAGAAAATTCTGGTTTGCATAATGTTAGACGAAAATTGAATTTTCTCAAAACACACAAACCCATCGTACTTGTCTTGGTGCGGGGTATACGAAAATAAAATGTCAATATGTCAGCAACATTTGTGCGTGACATGTGCAAATCAGTACATTGTTTTTATCAAATTATACGGATATATATGTTTTATTGAATAAAATGTCACCATCTCAAGGAGGAATACCTACATGCAAAGAAAATAATAATAATAATAAAAAAAAAAACCCAACCAAAAATGCATAATTTATAAGTAATTTGGTTTTGATTTAAACTTCTCACGTTTAACCGTAAGCTTTTTCTTTATGCATATTCAATAGGGCTGCGCCAATGTTTATTTTAATACTCACCGACTCTTTCAACAATGTTTGGTTTATTCCTGTGAACCATTATAGAGTTTTTAATTTTTTTTTCTCTTCCAAAAAAAAAAAAACAAAAAAATTCTCAACCAACTGTCTGTTGAAACGTTGAACAAATCATTTATGGATTGTGGAATTGATAAATCTAATTTCGATTAAATTTGACACGAAAAGCACTCCCAAACAACAAAACTTTTCTTTGACAAATTGTTTTTTTCCTATTCGTATTTTTCTCCGTTCAATTTTAAAGTTTATTATGCTGCTAGATTACTAATTTAGTTCTTTTATTATTGTCGAAAATATGTTATCCTACAACAACAACATAGTGCTATTGATATTTTTTAGTGACCAAACCCACAGTGCCACCATTTCACGAAATTTATTAAAATGTCGATTTAGTTTACTTTTGTCGATTATATTCTCTTTGTTTTTTTGTTGTTTTTTTGTTTCAACTGTTTTTTTGGTAATCAACTAACAACAATTGCTATTTAATATTCATAACGCATACACACTATTTAAACACTGTCAATATAATTAAATATTTAGAAAACAAATAAAGCACACAAAAAGCTTTCTAAGATATAATTGAATTTCCGCGTGGTGCTGCGCACTAGACCAACGCAAAAATCGTTCTTACGTAATAGATTTGACAGTCACCACCTCACATAACTAGATATATATGTACATATGTATGTATATATTTATTTAGCAAAAATTTTCTCTTTTTTTTTTGCTGTTTAGAAACTGTGCAATTTATGTAAACAAAACCCGAAAAAAACACAAAATAACAACTTTTCCACAATTGTTTCAATTGACAACAAATACACACACAACGTTTTAGTATTAAGCTAAATTACACTAAAAGCTTTTGGCAAAAAAAAACTACCACCAGAATCATTACACATGAGCTTACAGTAAATATTTTTCAGTGACAAGAAAATTGAGAAAAATTTTCTCTGATGTGCTTTATGCTGTGTATGGGTTGAATGGAATTTTGGATAAACTAAAGGCAAAAGAGAGCATTTGCTTGTTTGGCATGTGAGGAGGTATTTTCGGAAGAGAACTCGAAGTGATATAGAGGCGTATAAGAGACAAAGTGAGTGTAGAGAGAATAACAGTGGAAGGAAAACACCAGGGACATTGAACTTGTAAGTTGTATTGATGGGTAAAACGTAGTAGGTACATTTATAAGAAATAAACGAATGTATTTGATGATGGATTTGCTAATTGAATGAAATGAGTTTAGTTCTATCATTAGACATATGTGAAGCATCTCTTGAATGAGATCTGTTTGGTAGATTCTTTAAGTAATAATTTTTTTAATGATGTTATCAACAATATGTTTAAACAATAATTAAATGTAATTTTAATTGATTTATACATGAGGGGTGTTTGTTCAGGGTCGTCACATTTACTATTCATGATATTGGGACTTTTATGAAGTTCATCACCAAAAACGATATTACTAAATAGATAAGTTGTCCAATGTAATTTTTATTATTTTCTTTTTAGCCAAAAAAGTGTGAAGCCTCTAGCACTTAAGCGACTAACCGTTTCTTAAAAATTTTATTTGATGTGAGATTTTTAGAGAAAATACTTTCTTTCTTTTAATTATTGAAGCCACGCTAATGATCAAGGTTTACTACCTTAGTGACTCTAAGAGATGATCTTAGTGACTCTAAGAAACATTTTGCATGGCCTACTACAATAATTTAGGAGCTGAAAGTAGAGAGTTTTTCATTTTTAGTGGGCGAAAAAATTCCATATATACCCGAAAAAAGTTTTTTTAATAATTTGTAAAAATATTTCTTAAATTCCACTTATATTCTACCTGCCTCCCTACGAATCTCCCACCTTACGATATATTTAAATTTGTAAGACGGATCAATATTTGATAGATATTTTCGCACCCTCCTATTTTTTTTAAGTGTCATAAACTGTAATATTTTCAACAGCATACTCCAGCATGGCATACATTATTGAAGATCTCCAAAGAAAAAAAAAAGAAAAATTTGCCAGAAAACTTCTCTTTTATACTTTTCATTAGAAATTTAACAGGCACCAGTGCGCCATCTAACATTTATACAATAAATCCAGTAAGAATTATAAATATTTTAAAGCAAAAATAGTAGCAGAAGTAAGTTTTCTTAGATATGAAACGGGCAAACGGGACAATAATATATTTAAAATTATGTCATTTCGAAAGAAAAAAAAATTATTTATTTTAACCATAATGTAAATTTTCTTTCGTTTTCATCATTTAATTTCTAAATTCAACTGTTCTCTCTCTATCTTTCTCTCTTTATATTTATTAATATGGAACGACATCGACAACATTATATTTATTACTATACAACGACATACATATGTTCATTGTTCAACAATTCAAGTGTCTGGTCTGGTACCGCTGACAAAGCAAATGGGCACATGCGTAGTGGAATTAATCATGAGTATCAAAAATTTCATTCCATTTTTTTTAATTTTCGACCAAAAGACCAGGGGCACTCTAGTATCCAAATGAACAGGTCATTATTTGTTCATGGGGTGGCAACATGGAATTCTCTTCCTACATTTGTAAGAAGATTGTTAACGCTCGGTCTGTTCAGCACGGCGTGCATTGACTATTTCCGCAATGCATTATTAATTTTTGAGAACTCAGGCTGGTCGTTCACTAGATGTGTTTTCATACGAATTGTCCAAACTCACTGAAATGTATTAGGCATCGTCCACGGTATGCGATACAATTGGTGCGTTTTCGTCCGAACAGTGAACGATCCCATTTTGATAGATTTTAGTCCGAATTCATGAGAATTTTGACTTAATTGTTCAAACGAATTGTGTTTTGGTATTTTACGACTACGAATAATTGTGTTAATATTTTTATTTTTTAATGAAAAAAATGGTGAACATTGTAAAATTAATTAATTTCATACATGTAATTCGGACGAAAACGCATTCAGTGAACGAATACCAACATATGCGAATTGTGACGAACGCAATTCGTACGAAAACTCATGGAGTGGCCGGGTGACCTTACCAATTTTCATTTATTTCACTTCATAATTTCCATTTTACATTTTTATAGGTTAAGTTTAAAGCCATATTCTTTTTTTTATATTCCATTTTTTAATTATTCAATAATTGTACGGTTATGTTTGCATTATTATTATAATGAATAAGGTAAATCCTTTGTACAATTTTTAAAATACAAACGTACATACTTCTATATTAAAAAAAATAAGAAAAAAACACTGAATTTTGCCCGCGAATAAAAAATTGTTTTCAATAAGTCTCTACACATAATTTATTTACAAATCAATAAAAACACTAGTAGCCTATTGTTATGTGTGTTGTACTTATTAGCTTTCTCGAAACTATTTTGTTGTTTCTTTTAATTAGATAAAAGAGAGAGAATCGGAAGTCAACCGAATGATGAGTAAAGAGTTACTTAAAATAAATAAAATCAAAAATAGGGTAGATTGTTTTTTGTTTCGAGATGCGCTTGTACTTTAACGATCCCCACTAAACCAACACGATTCCACGCCTTTTTGTTATTCCCTGAGTCATCATAGTAAATATACTTTTTGTTAATTCATAAAAGTGATTTAATTTTATAACAAATATTTCTGTTCTATTTTGGTAAGTACCTAAGAGTTTTCCAATATTTTCTTCAGGCCTAATCATTATTATTTATATAAAAAAAAAAACAGAAAAAACCCCGAAAAACTTTTGATTAAACTAATGATTATCATTACAACTTTTGTATATATTAATAAAAGTTTTGTAACTAAAATTGTTCTCTTGAATTACCCACCTACATATATGTACTTAACGAGTAAATGTTTTGTATTTATTTTTATTTCGATCTATCAACACGGACATACACATAACAACAACAACAACATACTAACAGGCAATGTTGCCTGGACACAACTATCTACCTACCGAATTAAAATTTCAAGACAAACACAAACACAATGATGCTATTTCGGTTTTCTTCCACAATAATTGTATTGATGGGTGTCGGGTGGTATAAAAATAGTGCCAACAATTTAAGAAGACATCGTTCCTATATTATGTGTAATGTTAGATCCAGTCATCCAGAGTAAAAAAAGTTTTCAACTTACATTCATATTATGAATAATTTAAATACAATTTTAAGGATGTGATTATCCTTTAATGTTAAAAAATCACATTCATATGTTCTGATGTTCTGTGTGTTTATTTATCGCATTTAAATATTTTTAACATACATACATATATATGAGTATTTGTTGGATGAAAGTATATAAGCTCTCGACATGTCAAGTCTACTTTACCGATGTTTAAAGATACAAATCTTTTATTTATCACGTACAAATCCTGTCGTAAGTAATGTGGTTTTGGCAATATAGTTGATGGGAAACATTCAACGTAATAAAGGCGAAACTTTTTTTTTTTTTTTTTTTTTCTTACCGTAGTTAGGTATTTGTTGTCAAGGAAGGTATATACCTTAACGTAAGTGGAAAATAAACCCCCAAAGACCAAGAGCAAGAGAAAAAAAAATAATTCTAAAAATACAGACAACACTCGTATCGACAAGTGTCACTGCTTTGTCCAAATCTATAATTTGGTTGTTTGGGGGGCGGAGAATGGTGGGAAGGGGGCGGCGGGTGTGGAGAAAGTCTAGGATAAAATACAAATAACATTAATCAATAATCATTTTTATTCATCTTTTCTTTTTCAATTTCCATGCCAATATTTGCTTGGAAGAATTTCGTTTTTTTTTCTTCTACTTATTTTGGTGCGTCAAGCATCGTCGAATATTCTTTGTGCACAGACAAACTAAAGAAGTATCCACATGGGAGTTTAAGAGAAGCGATGGAAATTGTAATAAATGTATAAAGAAGTTGGTTTATTTTCTATATAGATTTTCACTCAACTCGTCATTTTAAAGCTTTGATTTATTTGGATTTTATTTCCTTCTTTTTTTTCCCCTTCTTTTGCTTCTTCTTCTTCTTCTTTTTCTACTTCTTGCCGTCTTGTTGTGTGTCAACGATTGAGTTTGTACACCTTTTCAACGTCAACGAAATTTCCCAAGGAAATTTCAATTTTATTGGAAAAGCGTGTTGTAAAAACAATTTAAATATTTTATTGAAAAAAGTGCTTTTAGGCTTGTCGGGAATGTATACATTATTGAATATTGTATATATTATTTGGATAAAAAAAATAAATAATAAAAGCCTTTAATATTAAAGTGTTGTCGTTTTTCGAATTTGCACAAAAAAAGGATATTTTTATAGCAACATTAGATATTAAACATACAAATCGTGTTATCAGGTTTATTATTGTGTAATAAAAAAAAAAAAATATTACACCGAAATGTGAAAAACTCAATTTTTTGTTGTTGTTGTGAATTTTTATTATCAATAAAAACGCGTTTTTAAGTGGACTAAAATTGTCCATCAAACAGTAGTGACTATACTTTTATTCTATATCTAGAATTGTTTACATCAGCAGGACCCCCCTCTTTCCGTTTTTTCTATTGTTTAAATAACAAAAATGATCGATTAAATACTTAATTTGTTACTGGTAACAAATGTAAATGTTACACGACGAAAAACTAATTTACATTTGCTACATGGATTTGTTACCAACATTAAACGGGATCGTCTTAGTTTGCTACATTTGTTACATTTGTTTCATTTATTACGAGTTTATTATGTAACAAATGTAATAAATTCGAAAAAAGAGTTACTTTAGTGACCATACACATATAAAGCTTAAATGTTAGTTTTGTAAAAGCTTCAAAATATTTAGCTGATTTCATGTCGTCAAAATGAGAGCATTCAAATTATGGGTGCGGGTAATATTTGCTGCATATACGTACAATTGTACAATGGTCGTCGAACTATTAATAAATCAGAATAATGGAAGATTAAAAGATTTTTGTCACTCACAAATTAGATATACAGGCGGCCCTCGACTTTCGGACAATTCGCTATTTCGCACATTTTTACGAATTTTTTATCGATAATGCCAAAACTTATTCGCTTTCATCCAGTCGCTCCCACGAAACGTAATATCTCAAGCACGTAGGGCGAACTTTTTATTAAGAAAAATAAGCCGTGGTGTTCAACTAACTCTTGACAACTTTATAAATAAAACACTTCAAAGTAAGTACTTAAACATGCCTCGGCAACTGAATTATGTATGTATGTATAAATAAATATTATTTTTGATGTTTCTTTTTTCAACATTCGCACAGGTTTTCAGCAATTAATTATGTGCGAAAATCGAGGGTCGCCTGTATTGCTCTTTGGAGAGTTTTAATTCAACTCCAATATAAAATTGGTACGCCGCACTCGTCATGCAAATGCATAAAGCTATCAAAGTTTATGATAACAATATAAAAACACATTACCTATCAGGATCATCGATTTGTTAGAGCCTATTATACCTAAATACAAAATCCTTATAATTTGAGCAAATTGCAATAAAATGTAATACATTTTCACGTACAAATATCACAAATCAAAATAAGTTAAGCCCCCATGAGATGATTTTAACAAGCTGATGAATAGACACAATCATTCTAATGTGGCTATTTATCGTATGTCGACACTACACAAGGGCAAGGATTTATACGGGCACTGATGAGATTTATAACAAGACGTAAAGTTTTTTTTTTTTCTGCTGCCATTGCTCGATATATAAATTTGTATGTTATATATACATATATATACATATATGTATATATATACCTACACATAATATAAGAATACGTTAGCCTCATCGAAAAAACAAAAAAAAAAAAAAAACTAAGGTTGAATATAATAGGTCAATTCGTATATATGAAAGCTTTTTTTTTTATCTCTTCCTTATTAAAGAGCTTTTTTGTAAGTGTAGAATAGCGTACATTGAAGACATGGTTCTCTAGTTAGGTGAGTAAAGTACACATTCTCTGCACAACTTTAAAGTTTATATACATTAACTTACCTTACACTACTTGGAAGGGGGTGGGCGAGATGTGATTTTTTATCTGCACATTGTAAATGTTCATTCAAAATGCAAAATATTATGTAAAAAGGAGTTCTCACACAACACACAGTGCAAAAGATAAAGTAGAATTATAATAAAACGGAAACGTTTTGCTGACGTTGGTAATATAAAATTGTCCGCACGTGCTTCTGAATATTCATGAACGACCCTGTCATTAGCCCCCACCCATCACACCCCAAACTCCATCTACTCCTGGCCCCCCCTCCTTTAAAATGGTGTCGCCAAAGTGTATATATATTTAAATAACTACAGTTACGGTTATCCTTTTTGCCAAAGGAGAGTGTTGTGTGTTATCTTGTTTTTGCATTGTGATTTTCTATTCTGAATAATTTCCATTTCGAAAATAATAGGAAAATTTGAATAGAAGAGGAATATTGGCAATTTTACAAATTTTCAAGAAAATTACGATAAGAAAACCGAAAAACGACACAAGACCAACCCAGCCGGTGGATTTTATTGTCTTAATCATTACAATAGTCTTATTATTCGGTTCGTATTTTTTTCTTTAGTATTTCAGCAGACTGAGGGAGGGAGGGAGGTGGAACGATAAATGGAGGTACCCAAAAAATATGTATATTTGTAGATTGATTTCAATATTGTTTGAATAAGAAATTTAACATAATTAAAAAACCAGAAAATCTCATCTTTTATAACAATTACTTTAATTAAGTCTTTTACAGCTTTGAGAATTTTAACTTATAATTAATTACCATTGGCAAAGCGGCCAGTAGAAGGGTAACAAGTTAGGGTAACATAAATGGCAACAAAAGTATTATGGATTATTAAATATTTTTAAGGGTTGATCAATATACAATGGGACAATAATACTGAGGTTATTATTGTTAAAGGATATCTTGATGGATTTCAGTTAAAAAGTTAAGTATAGGTGTTGCAGATATTTTTTTGCAGCTGTCTTTAATGGCTTGTGCATACATAATAATGCATATGGTGCATTCGGTTCGTCTAACTTTATCAATCCTCTTCAATCGAATCAATAGACGTAGATTATAGCAAATCCAAACGTAAATTAAACAACAATTGATTAAAAACTTTGGAAATTATATCAAATTGATTGCAGCGCCATAACGGTAGAGCGTGAAACTTTTTTGTCTATTAATGAAATCTTCATTTGTTTATATCAAAATTAGGTACACACAACAGTACCTCCATCTCCCCGATTTGCTACAGAAACAATAGAATTCTTACTCTAGGAGGACTAAACTGTCAAACTCATAATAGACATAAGGGGAGCTACAAACTCCGTACCAAAGTTATATACCCATTTTTCGTTCAGTTCGGTAAATCATTTTTGGTTAGAAACACTATTTGATTGTATAGCCAAGCGATAAATCGAGTCATGCGTACCGAATGCGCCTAGATATTCAAGAGTAAACAAAATTTTGTTTTGTAAAAAATTAAAAAAATGTCCAAAGTCATGTTCAGAAAAGTTTATTTGACAAAAAATGCTGTAAATTCAAAATAATATAAAAATACAAAATTTCAAAACCATATCTTTAGTATTAAGAAAGTTCAAAATTGTGTCGCTTTTTAAAAAATCGCCAAAAAAAAAACGAAGATGTTTGATGAACGACCAAATTCTTTTTCATTTTTTTCCATCAAAATGACGTAAGTTTTTTTTTTAAATAGTCCCAAGATGTTGGGATCAATAATTCTCGCGAGCCGCCACTATTTCTAGCATTGCTCATCTTGGTACTTGATGGCATATAAGGAAATTTTTAATAGACCAAAAATTTAGTAGCTTTCTTCAACTATATGATGGATATGTACTATGCAGGTCTCACTAAACAGATTTGTCCCTAAGGCTTCGGTATATAATACATTGGGATTAATTCACAAGAGGAAGAAAATACATGTAAAAACCGCTACTGACCGTTGAATGGACAAATTAGTAAAGAAGTACCAGATTTTCTTTAATATATGAATTATACTGATTGCTATTTTAGGTTGGTAGACTTCGGAAAGAGTGGTTCGATTCCTCGTTATTAAATCGTTTTTTTTATTTATTCCCTATTTAGAAATTGTATGTTCTATACAAACAATTAATCGGTAAATAATAGTAATAATAGCAATAATAGTAGGTACTGTTCAAAATATATATAACCTAAGTGGGGTTTCTCAGGTTGATCATCAGAAATTAAAATATCGAAACTATTTCATGCAAAATCAAGAAAATCTATCAAAAAAAATGAAAACTTTATCTATAGAAACATTTTGATTATAAGTATATTTAGGAATGTATAGAGGAGAAAATTAAAAATGATCTTCCATAGGGAAAACTAGTTTAGTTACCAAACTTTTTAAAATATTACTAATTTTATATGTAAAAAAAAAATTATTTTTGTATTTACCGTGCTGCTGTCCCTGTGGTATAAATTCTTCATGTTTCAAATCGCCATTATCGTCCACTTTTATTGTGTGGCTCGATAATTTCTTAATTGAAGCTAATAGTGATTGAGCGCGGGGTGGCACTTCCGGTGGTGCTGGTTCTGGTGGTGGTTCATCTTCGTCTCTGTCTGTAAATGCCAAAAATAAGTAATTAAGCTAATGGTTTTCCAATATTGATGCGGTCGTTTTTCACTAAAACATTCAAAGTTTCGGTTAGTATAGGGTAATGCATTTTTCAGTGATATAGTTCACTTCTGTATTATTATATGTATATATATATTGTAGGTATATGAAGGGATGTTATGGGGTATAATAATACCGCACAAAACAATAGATTGACAGTTTACTGATTAAATTATAAATGAAATTTTGTACAAAGTGAACCAAAACTGAATATTATGAACTATACCAATACACACACACAGGCACACAGACACACACTATACAAAGGTACAATAATATAGATGCAATTGCAATTGTAAAATTATTATTGATTTGACTGCATGTGTACAGCGGTTGCAATGAATTTTGTATGGATTTTCCATGGAAATGATAGAACTTAATATCACTTTAGACATAATTTGACATTATTGTGTTTTGGTTAAAATGGTTTTAGCTAAGTGGTTGCGTACTATTTGGTTTCATTTATTTGGTTTCGTTTTCGTTAAATATAGAAAATTATACCGTTTTTAATTAATTAATTTGTGTATTACAAATAAATATCTAATATCACACTGTAATCGATTGTGTGTTCGAAAATTAGGCAGAAAAGCTCATTCAACCATTAACTTTTTCAGATAATTGACAATATTGGCGGTGTTATTTCTATTTTTATTTATTTTTAATCGGGATTTGGTGAAAATAATTTACAGAATGGAATTAACCATTATAGAAATATTCTTACGGCTGAAGTTTCTTTGTTTTCATGAGTTTGTTTATTTAATGTTTTTTCATTCATTTATATTTATTGTCTATCATCCCAGCCGGATAAATGTTTTCAATAGAGTTTAAACATAGCACAGATTTAGTACCAAAGTATTTTATTTAGTACCTTCAAGGTTTCAAAGTTATAGTAAAAAATAAAAATTCATATCACCCTAGCCGGACAAATTTTCCCGATCAGGTTTATACTTAGTACATATTTAGCACCTATTTAGTACCAAGGTATTATTTTTAGTACCTTCAAGGATCCAAAGTTAGTGTTAAAAATAAAAATTCATACACTGCGGTGACAGTCAGATAAATTTTTCCGATTAGGTTTAAACTTAGCACAGATTTAGTACCCATTTAGAGTTTAGTACCCTTCTGAGTATGAATTTTTATTTTTGGCTATAACTTTGGAACCTTGAAGGAACTAAATATAATACTTTGGTACTAAATAGTACTAAATCTGTGCTAAGTTTAAACTGGATCGGAAACATTTGTCCGGTTCAGTTGGTAGACGTTTATAAATATCAATAAATGTTTAAAAATGTCTAACAAAAATTGTGAAAATATCTAAAAACATCACAAATGCTTTAAAATGTCTAATTGATCGTAATCTTCTGTTTCAAGAATCAAATTCCATAAGAGGATAAGAATTACAAAATCTAAGATATTTTTAAAAACTATGCAATGAGTTTGGCCATGCTTCTTACCATTTTGTAATACCAGTCTAGTTGGTCGGCTCTCTTTAAAATCTTCCTTATCTTTTTGTTCACGATTTTCCCTGTTTCGTTCAATATTATTATTGTTACTATTTGATGATGTACTACTGGATGATGTCATTCCACCGGCTCTACTATGATGTCTACCGTTAACTGATCGACCAGTTCTGAGCAGTGTACTATTTGACATGGGCATCGATTTTCCACTAGCTGCATAAATTGCTTCACCTTTTTGGAAAGAAGAAAAACAAATTTATCTTAATTATGAGTACCATATATCAACTTTTAAGATTTTACGATAAAATAGTTTTGGGCGCCATTCTGCGAGAGACCAACGGGTAATTTGATTAACAAATATTTTGATAGAGGATTTAACTTTACTATAGGTATTTTAAAATTAATGAACGCTTTCACATAAAATATTTTAAGTTATGTAACTCTCATAAAACCATACCTACAGTTATCCCAACACTGAAAAAAAAATTTGTCATTTTAACCGCTGACTTTTTTTACCACAATTAAAAGATTCAAAAATAGAATAACTTAATATGTAATCTCCATTTAGATGGCGCAGTAATTTAAAATGGCGTATTAATTTAAAATGGCGCAGTAATTAAAAATGGCGCTGTAATTTAACAAATAGATTTTATTTCCGCCATTTCATGGCAGAACTCCGGCTTAGGCTCGTCAATGACGAGAGAGAATGGATTCGTATTGGCAGATGGTGATAACAACGAAAATCAAAGAGCTGGTTAGTGGTTATGTGTTCTCATCGCAAGCCAATTTTTTTAGTAAAACAAGCATGAACGGTGCAACGAATATATTATCATAAAAAATTCAAAATGGTATTTTTTTAATGTTACAACCGGTATCGAAAGCTGCATCAATTTTGAATGTATGTACAAAACTACTATATTTATGTATCAATATACATACATACATACATACATTTAGGTATACCTACATACATATTATGTATATAGAACAAAAATTGTATATCAATGGTCCTAACATCAAAAGGCCCTAACATCAATTTTTCAAAAAATGAAATTTGGTAATTTGGGATATTTTACAATATCTGGCAAGACTTATTACACTTAATACACGAAAAAATATGGTTTTTCCTGCTTTTAAAACGGCCCATCTCATCTCATTCTTTTAAAACAATATTTGAAAAATTTTAAAAATGAATGTTAGGGCCTTTTGAAAAATAACCATCGATATGCTTTTTTTCTTGCAGTGTAGCAAAAACTAGTTTGAAAGTAATAATGTAATCGCAAATGGAAATAATTGAATTGAGAAAACAAACTTACCACTTGAACGTAGTCGTTCCTGTGGGTTAACATAGTGAATTCTTCTAGTGTTTGTCGATTCCATTGGGAATGGTGACGCTTGTCTAAGTTGCAACGGTGATCTATTGCTGACAGTGTTTGGGGAATCACTATTTTGTTGCGAAGACGTTGGATATAGAAGATTTTCAGTTTGTTGTGCATCATCAATTGTACAATCAGATCGATAATTCGTTTCTCTATCTGTAACAATATTGTATTGTTATATTGTAGCAATGTATTTTTATTTATAGGTAGGTACATACAATATATATACATACATATATACATATATGTAATGTACAGTACATATACTTAAATATAAAATTTTATTTTATTTTTTTATTTAGTATAAATGTCAGGTTTAGTCGTACTTTTTACTTTTAATATTTTCACTGAGTACGAGAGCTTTTTCTAAAAAAAGGAAAATTTACATAATGTGCGCTTGGGGTACAATTGGCATCAATTGAAATTCGTTGTCAAGTTACTACACTCTATCTCTATGTGTTGCTGCACCGGCACTTCTTATTCATATTAAAATTTGTTTCTTTGCCGAACCAAAAAA
Source organism: Platyura marginata (assembly GCA_026745375.1). Lineage (NCBI taxonomy): Eukaryota > Metazoa > Arthropoda > Insecta > Diptera > Keroplatidae > Platyura > Platyura marginata. The sequence goes on along the minus strand of JANSTT010012312.1, from coordinate 8,024 downwards.
TATCCATAACAAAAAAAAATAAGAAAAAAATAAAGAAAAAAATATAGAAAAAAAAGTTGATATTATAGTGGAAATATTTTATCAAAATGTTCATGAATTTAAATTTAGTATTTTGCCTCCTTAAATGGAAACTGTCACATCATTTTCTTGAATAGAAAATGATCATTAAAATAATTTTTTTTTTTTTCGATTTTTACACATGGCAAATTTTTAATATTTATTCTATATATAAATTTTATTTTTATTTTTCGAAGAAGATGAAGAAGCAAAAAAAAAAAAAAGTCTTGATATGTGGAAATGGAATACATATATTGGAGAGAAAAACGAGGATAGGGCAAAGTTACACGTTTATATACTTATACAAGTCAACATTTTGAAATAAAACACCCACAATGTTCAAAGGAAATTCGTTTAGGAAAAAGAAATATATTTCTGGAAGTCTTATGGGATTGGTAGTCTAGATTGAATATGAAATTTTAATCACATAATTTCATAGGTAAGACGGCAAAGCGCACACGAGATATTATTGCAAAGGTGTATTTGGCTGTTGGGAATATGTAACAATGAATAATATAGCGATAACTGAAGAGTAAAAATTCAATTAAACCAGTCGGTACATTACATACATACATATATGTACATACATATGTGTTGCTATTTATATACTTACTACATATGTACATTATATTATTTAATTTGTTATACATACATTATACAAATAATTTGATTTTGATTGGAGTATATTTCACATGGGACACCGTTTTTCCATTATGTTTGTATTATGTATGTAAACGGATGTTCTGGAACGGTTCAACTTACATTCGTTTAAGAGCTAATTTGATGCTTTAAACTTTAAACTTTAAAGAAGTCATTTTCAAACTAAATATTCTTTATATTTTTTAACACAAAAACTTTTTTTTTTTGAGAATCAACAAATATTTTTAATTCACACGTAACGTAATGTAACGTATAGATACGCATTAATTTATTAATTAATTTACCAATAATTAATCGAATTCAATAATCGAATTTTGATCGGATATGAACCATGTTGTAGACAATTCAGTGCCTCAGGGTATGCATATGGGATACTAAAATGTTCCTTATTACTGGAATAGCTGCTATTTATTATATGGTTGCTTAGAAGGCTTTGGGTTTTGTGGTTAACATGTAAGAAGTCTCATTGAGTTTCAAAAGTATCACCATTGAGTTGCAAAAATACCTTAATATACGTTGGTACTAACAGACTAATATACTACATACATATTTGTTTTAAATCGTTATAGTTAACGATTTTTACACTGTGGTCAATTAAAAACTGTCGATTAACGGTTACAATGCAGTTGCAGTAACGTTACTTTAACTCTAATATAACCAAATTATAACTTTAATTAAATTTACTGCTTGGGATAATTATCTATAAAACTAATGATGATAACTTAACCCTAACTTAAGCCTCATTATGTTACTATTGGGAAAAATTTATGTACATTTTTATCAAAGGAAACTATTATTATTGGTAAATTTTACTACATTCAAAAAGAATTTAGAATTTTCCTAATTTTTCGAAATAAAATGTGATTGAGAGTCACAACCGGGTATCATTAGGGTTAACTGCAATTCACGTTATCAAAGCAATTCTTTCGCAATATGTAGACAACAGATATTTTTCAACAAAACTATCTTTCAACTGTGATTGACAAATACCTCGTGGCAAAAGTAGTAATGCAATAATATGTATAATGTATATATGTATGTATGTATGTATGTATGTATGTACACTGTACAGTACATAAGTACATATATATCAGAATAAGTGAATAATGAATAGTTTAAAATAGTTTTAGATCCTTCATAAGGAGAAGGCCAGTAAGGAGTGTAATCTGTAATAATTAGTTAAGAAAAAATTACTATAAAATAGGCATAGGGTATTAATCCATTTTTTCCTATTTATATGTCAGACGGAAAATAATTTGGGATGAAATAGGATAATATTGTGCTATATGTATTCAAGATTTTTCAAGAAACTGATTAAGAGAATATTTTTTTGTATGTAAAATATATTTGAAAATCGAAATTTTAATATTGCAGTAGTTTTTTCTATTTTTCTATTAATTGCCACCCTTTCTATAATAGTTGGCCCCCCAATTATAATTAAATTTAATAAAAAAAAACAGTTTTGAGTTATTTTTAATTATTTGTTTGTTTTATTAAATTAAAATAATAAACACTTAAGTAAAATTCTTCAAAACATTTTTCCTTATAAAGAAAACCCAAAATTCACAATTTTTAATCTTCCAAATTAAGTGAATTTAATTTAGTAATTGCGTTTTTATAGTACATCACAATAATCAAAAACAACTGGGGGGGGGGGCTTTGCCACTACCCTAGATGATGTACGAGAGAATTACTTGTTTGAATCTAAAGATTTCAATTTATTTAATTTTTTTTTTGTATTTCGGCCATATTATAAATAATAATAATAATAATAATAATAATAATGTTTTATTAACTATAAGTACAAGTTACGGCACATAAATACTTAAATATTTGGTATATTTACATACATATTTTATTTTATTTTTACATCTTATTCAAAAAATATATGCGTACCTATATGGTTTGCATTGTATAACTCATTGTGCATAGCACTTCAAAGAGCTTGAGGAAAGGAAAAAAGAAAGAAAAAAAAAATAAAAAAATATAAATAAATTTCGTTTTACATTGAGTATTAGAGAATAAAGTAGAAATAGAATACTTAAAATACGCAGATTGATATTAACAAGGTTTAGTTAATTGCAATAAATTGCATTACAATTGCAAAATCTCCAGAGTATCGCAGATAAGATCATAGACAACATCAAAAAATTAGACCCATTATGTAGCTGTAAAATAAAGAAGAAAGGAACCAAAAGAAGAGAAGAAGAAAGAGAAGAGAACCATCAGAAGCCATTACGGAAGCAGGAAGGAGTACCGAGGGAGATGGCACACAAGTCGATTGTTCATAAGTTTGTAACTTCCACAAACATGGCAGGACAAATCAGCAGAGTAGAAAATGAAGGTTGTGCGTAAATTTTGGATGTATTGTTAGGTAGACTATTGGTTCAATAGTCAATCTATTACGTTCCCATCACAAACCAACATCTGATAAATTGTATTGTAAATAATATTTAAAAATAATAGTAAATTGTACTGATTTTTAAATTAAGAATCTTTTTCTCATCAATTTTGTTTTTTTTATTTAAAGACGAAGTACCAGTGTTAAAAAAAGTCCTAAAACTATAGCTTTATGTATAGATTTCAATATCTCCTAGCCAATTTTCATTTTTCTAACATACAAAAATGACACACTCGACAACCCTTCGAATTTTTTTTCTGCCACTACTACTACTACTACACCTAAGTGGACTTAACAATAATCCTTTAAAATGTTTTTCTTCCTTTTTCCTAGGATAAAACTAAGCCCCCCCAATACGATAAATATAAAGCACATGTTTCTGCGTTAGTCTGATATGTTTATCGAGTGTATCAATAAAACTTTATAACTCAGCAACCGTCATGATTATAATGAAAAAAAAAAAAAAATTGTTCATCATTTGTTATAAATAAAAATAGAATTAAAGTAATAGAACTAGATCATCTAGATTAGCGTACAGAAGAAAAGAAAAATATGTATATGGACCCAACCAAACGGAAGAAAATGAATACGTACGCAAAAAAACCGTGATGATATTATAAAAGGCGAAAATATAGTGCGTTTGATAGAACACGTTTTAAAAACGTTATAATAACAGTCCAATTTCAACCCGAATAATTTAATTTCTATGAATTAAAATGCCGTTACATAATCAACCATTATTTAACGTTGATTTTTAACCCAATAAAACTTTGAGTTAATTTTAAGTTTAAATAGAGTTTACATCGTTAACTTGACATGTTGCCTGTTTACATATAAACTATTTTTAAACCATAAATACACTTCTTTGCAAATAAACGTTGTAAAAACCGTACCAGAACGTTTATATAACCTCTTTGCAACTCTATAAAAAATAGTTTTTATAACGTCGCAAGAACAACTTAAGTTTAAAATAAACTATCCAAACACAATTGTAGCAAAGTTGGTGGGAAGTATTATTATTAACGTTATTAGAAGTCTTTTTAGTTTTTCCTATTTTTAATTAGAGTTGTACAACCGAAGTTGAATTACCGATTTTTAACTATAAATTGAAGGTTGAGGTTAAGAGCAGCCCACCCTGCAGAGCGCAGACCATAATATTCAAAAGTAAGCCACAAAGCATGAGGAATAGGAGCAGAGGGCCCAAACGACGATGGACAGACCACGTAAAAAATGACGCAAGGACAATATCATCTAAGAAACTAGCAGCGAATATCAGGGAAGATCGTCCCACTTGGAAGAATATTGTTTACGAGAGACCAAAACCCACCCAAGGTTGTAGCGCTACAAGACGAACGAATAAAGACTATAAACAACTAAAAATAATTATAACTTACTGGACAATTGTTGACTTTGGGCAATCAACTGGGCAAGTAATTGACTATCGAACGATGGATTGATCGAGCCCCGACCAACTCGTTCGTCATCCTCGCTGCTACTGTAACCATGTTCATGATGCCATTCAACGGAACGTTGACGTATCATTTGACTACCAACCGATAGTCCTCTGGATCGTCCAATTGTTCCTGAATGGCTGGACATAATTGACACCCAGTACTATGTGATATCATGCTATATGGTTCATCTGGAAATAATAACAATAAAAAAAATTAAATTAAATTAAATTACAATAATACATTATAATAATCAGGTGCCTGAATTAAATGACACAAAATATTTTATATGCGCATAATAGTATTTAAATGATGATGAAAGGATATCTATAATTCAGGATTTGTATTAATATATTTTCCATGTGTTCTGAACTAATGAATTACGAAATATTCATGAGGAAATTTATCGCATGGCTTATTCATTTGAACATTACAAAACAACTTTCCAAGTCAATTAGCAGATATATCCTGTCATATGAATAAATAGTAAGGATATGACACAATGACTCCTTTATAATAAATCATGTGAAGAAAATACATGTAACTTTGTCGGCGTAAGTTATTTTCGTATACCGACACTTTTGGTTGTTAGAAGAAGAATAAAAAAAAAAAAAAATGAAGTCAAAACATATGAAGCTTGACTTGCAAAAAAAAGAGGCTCTGTCGTTTTGTACAAAAATGCAAAAAAAAAAAAAAAAACACTATAAAGCCTCCCCAATCGATGTACTGTACAAGTACATATATCCTGTCTCTTCCTCTTGTACATATTTAGGTATATTATATATGTACTCCAACTCCTATTTATCTGATGTACATCGCGAATATATAGAATATGTACATATATAATACAAAGCTATGAGAGTACTCCCCTGAGAATCATATCAATTTACATAATCTTGTTAAATGTGGATACGTGGATCTCATCTTAATGACATTGTTAGAACGAATTATTCACACATTACATGTCATGATCCATTTCTCTAATAGGACAAAGCTTTGGATATTTAAATCAAAAGCTAGTTGGAAAAGTTTCAAAACGTGAACATTTTTCAACCACCATTTTTTTTGTTTTTTTTTTGTTTCTTTTTCCATTTTTCTTTTTATTATATTTTTAATGCCGCCAGTGCATTGAAAATGGATGGGCTGTGACGGGCATATGGATAAAATATGATTAATGTCGATGTCAACAGGAAAAAGGATCTGCATCCCCCATTCTCTATCTATGTACAGTTTTTTTTTTTATGTATGTACATGGGAACGCACCAGTATTTTGTATGTAGACTGGTATTTTATGGATGCGATTTGGAGCTTATGCAAATTAAGGATTATGCTCTCGTATGACATGACAAATGAAACAAGGAAGTTAAAACGAAAAATTCTATTTTCAGCCGCAGTTTTTTTTTTGTTTTTTTTTTTTTTTGTACAAGAACAATAAAGGTATTTTAAAGTTTAGTTTTTAGACATTTTTATAGTAGTCACCTATGTATCTAATTTATTTTATTTTACTCTTTAGACAAAGCGAAACCCCCAGGGTGTCATTTAGAGTCGGTAACAGTTTAAGCCATTGTTGTCTATGTCAAGTATTTGTATCAAAAAGTTAAATTATAAAAATACCTAGAGAAATGTCATCTCCAAAAAACCATAGGTTAGGTTGGGCTTATTGCACCCAGCAGAGACCACTTTTTTCGGGTACATAGCTATTCCACGTTTTACTGTTTAACATTTTATCTCAATTGGCATGGCAATCTCTTTTGATGTGTTCCTTTTTCTGGAAACCTTACAAATGCTCTCATTTCACCGCTACTCTTTAAACATTGTCGTTCTTGAGATAATTGCAACTATTTAGACTATTTTTAAGTGCAATCCAACTACCCTGCCTCAGATTCACATCAACAAGCCGGAGAAAAACACATCTTGTTTGACTCCCCTAGTCGGTGTTGAACTTGGGACCTCCCGCTTTAAAACCAACCACTTGTTCAACTGAGCCATTTGGTCAAAACCATACAAATGTTATAAATGAAAAAAGTTTTTTTCTAGAAGAGATGGAAGCTTATATCTCTTCTAAGTGACCTCTAAAATTATATTTATGGTATGACTTAGAAAATATTGACACAACTTAATTATTCATATATATAATATATTATTTAAAGGAAATTTATAGAAATGTTTCCTAAAAAACCATACAAATGTTATAAATAAAAAAATTTAATTTACACACATTTTTCCAGTTATCTTGAGCAATGCGCCTATTTTAGTTACCAAAATGAAATTTGTAGGTGACAATACTGATTGACACGATGGGATAAAATACTATATTGTAATATCTCCTAGGCATTTCTTTGAAAATTCCTATTTCAGCAGCGACTTTATTAAAAAAAAAACGCACGGCTTTTTTTATGGAAGAAATTGGAAAACAATTTGGTCGTTCACCAGACATCTTGACCGTTTTTTTGGCGATTTTTAAAAAGTGACAAAATTTTGAACTTTCCTAATACTGAAGATATGGTTCTTAACCCTTTAAGATTTAAACTTAACCCTTTAAGATTCATACATTTTGAACATTAATCAGTAAATCTGTATGTATTTTCACATTTCGGCCTAATTTAGGATTTCAAAATACGTTTATCATGCAGTGAAAATTTTCTTAGAGCACCTATTGGGGGTTCCTTAGCAAACAATCTAATTGAATACTAAGTATCGAAGAAAATGATTTAAATATTTTAGCAGCTAATTTTTTTTCAGTTGTGTGACCCATTTTAATTATGTTCGGATATTGTCAAAATGATAATTAATGGAAAATTATTGTAAGTCGATAAGTATTGAATTTCTTTGTTTAAGGCGGTTATTGTTTTTGAATTATTAACGGATCGATTCTCATTAGTCTTATTAGTTTTATACAAAATTATTTGTAGTTCTTTTGGAATTATTAATAACATTTCAACGATATTCAATTAGTCTTAACCTAGAATTGTTCTGTTTATAAGTTTTAGTAATTTCTTGCTCAAATTTGTGCAGAATCATTCAATTACCAAAAAATTTAATTAAAAGTCTTATTAATTTATTACAGTAAATCTTATAGCTGATTTAGTATAAGTACAGCCTCCCTTATCCCAAACCTGGTATACGTTAGATTTCAGAAAGTATTTTTTATGAAATTTAGTGGTTTTTACACATTTTAGGTAAAAAATAAATGGAAAAGTATAAATTTACGTTGAGCTAGACTACTACCAGAAACTTCGATATTTATTTTGGTCGCATTCCTTCCATTTCCACAGTTTTTATACCCGTACTATGTTAATCAAGGGTAATACAACTTTGGTACGGAGCTTGTAACGCCCCTTAATACTCATCGTAGAAAAAAATTTCAACACTATTGTCTTTCTCGTGAAATTCTAAGTCGAAATATGCATGTCCGTCCGTCCGTCCGTCCGTCCGTCCGTCCGTCCGTCTGTCCG